>JAPPVO010000003.1:104425007-104538708 GCA_030407325.1 Camellia japonica
GTATAATTCTGTGATGTTTTAGGTAGGGTTTTAGATATATTCTGTTTATTCTCTTTGTTCTCTGTCATTCTTTATATGAATTCTTTATATATATCTGTGATTGGTTTTAGATATATTCTGTTTATTCTGTTTGTTCTCTGTCATTCCATCCCTGTTATCAACATTTGTTGATCAACATTTTGTAAGTGGGTATATATATCTGTGATTGATCAAAACACAGATATATATATGTTTCCCATGATTATAGTATTATGGCTTACTTGTGAAAGCACATTTGCAAAGACATGACAATCCTCTTTCCATAAGACCAATGAAAAATAAATAAATAAATAAATTCAGAAAACAAAAAATCCTCTTTCCATAAGACCAATGAAAAATAAATAAATAAATAAATCCAGAAAACAAAAAATTGATATAAGAAAAATATTCAATTACTAAGAACAGTGGATGGTAATGCAATTTTCTGTATGAGTAGAATTTTGCTATATGAAAGATCCTTTGTTTTACCTCACAACAGTGGATGGTAATGCAATTTTCTGTATGAGTAGAATTTTGCTATATATAAGACTACAGCCCTAAGTTGAACCACAATGGAAATAAGACTACAGCTATATATACCCACTTCGTAATCACTATTTTTTATGTTCATAGTTCATAATACTTCATGAAATATAAGATGCAAGTAATCATTGGTTAGACAGTAAAATTATTTACCCCCCATTGCTACTTATGAACATTGGTTGCTGGAGGAGTTTACACTGTAGTATTGTGACACATATAGGCTATTATTATTCTCAATTAAGTAATTGAGCCCTAAAGTGCAATTGCAATTATTAAGTGAAGTTAATTGGAATTAATTGGTTGTCTTTATCCTTATTGAGAGACAGGGGTGAAGGAATCCAACTGGAGCTAGAATTTGGGGAAGCCTAAGAGGTCCCAATCCAAAACATAGAAGGATTTGGATACATTAAGAGGTTCGAGAAAGTCTCTAAACTAAAAGGATCCCACAATCCTCTGGCCATACAACATCCCAGAGGACATTGGATTGAAGGCTTCAAGGCATTCAAAATGAAAGATTCTTTAATAATTCATCAAGAATTAATGATGCTTCATCAAGATTCAAGTGTGCTCTTGAAGAAAAGCACTCAGCTCAAGAAGCATTCAAATTTTAAGCTCTACAAGGGGATAATTTTCTTGTATCATCTTTACATACATCAAAGGTAAGTTTTTAATTAATTTATGGGCTGGAACAATTTAAAGTTCTAAAATTTTTTAAAACATATGTTTCCACTTGGAATTAGATTTGAATAGATAGTTGTAAGCCTTATAGACTACAATACGAAATAGTAATCAATAATATGAACCTAGATAACATATTTACTAACCCGCAGCTCCAAGCATCTCCTGCAGAATAAAAATAAAAACATTATTAGTGATCAGAGACGTATGAGCTTTAGAACATGGGAGTGAACAATAATGCATCTGTCACCTTAGTCATACAGTCATTAATGTTAGGATTATAGGACACCAGAAATCAATTCCACACAATAACACAAGAATATTTATGTGGTTCGGCAATTGCCTACATCCACGGAGAGCTATCCACTATAGAATTTCCCGGAGGGAGATTACAACTCACACCTCACAAACACACTCTATAGCACTCTCACTTCTCACAATCTCTCACAGATTACACACTGAAATCTGTTCTATATGTTTAACCCCTCATCCTCACCTCAATTTATACACAATTGAGGGAGGAGCTCATTGGTTACCACCAAACCTTCCATTAGCTAATGAGGTGGGTGAAGTGGAAGAGTGGGA
Source organism: Camellia japonica (assembly GCA_030407325.1). NCBI lineage: Eukaryota > Viridiplantae > Streptophyta > Magnoliopsida > Ericales > Theaceae > Camellia > Camellia japonica. Next base: position 104,426,832 of record JAPPVO010000003.1, read on the forward strand.
GAACCACTTTCTCCATTATCTGAAAGTGGGAGTTGGTAATGGGCTGGACTCTAACAATTAACACTGGATGATCTTGCACAACCTGACTTCAGCACCACTTGCAACTACATCATTATCAGGAAAAAAAAAAAAAATGATTCCCCCAATTGCAGAGTATATGAATGAACCTGTAAGTTCTGATCAAATCATCAAAACACCATAAAAAATAAAGATAGGTAGATAATCAAGTCAGAAAATCAGAAAATAAATCATCAAAACACCATAATGAATGAACCAGAGTATATGAATTGGAAGCAAGAACAGGGAGATAATCAGAAAATACCGACAGAGGGAAAATATGAAAATAAATCGTTCTGTTTTATGCTTTCTCTGCAAGCCTTTGAAGCCGAAATCTGAAATTTCAAGTCAAAATTAATTTCAGAACATGAGACCAAAGATGAGCAAGCAAACGACTTTTTTTTCTTGCATTGCCGAAGAATACTAGTTTCAAATCTTCCTATATAAATTTCTGAAAGGGAGAGAGTTTTAGAAGTAAACCCAAATTGACTACCAGAGTGATCTTAATACAATCTCTGCCAATTTATTTTTCTAGGTTTTCTTTCTCAAAACCCCCAAAAAGAGAATTTTACCTTGCGATCAGAGGAAGTCGGAAACTCCAAGGCGAATCTGTGGTTGAAGGCGAGTCTGCGAATCTGTGGTTGAAGGCGAATCTGTGCATTCTGCTTTCTCTGCAAGCCTTTGAAGCCGAAATCTGAATTAATTTCTATATGTTTTGTTTACACTGTGATCATGCCGAACCACCAGAGAGGCTCCAGAAGGTACGAATAGCCACTAACACCTAATTAAAATCAAATCAAAGACAAACCCATTTGAGAAAATCCAAAACCCAAAAAAGGAAAATCCATAAATTCAGAGAACATCAAAAGAAAATGAGATCAAAAAAAAAAAAAAAAATCACCAGCTCTGACACCAGAAACAACAGCAGCTTTTCTGAGGCCTTTTTTCTTGATAATGAAGCTTGCTTTTCTGAGGCCTTTCTTCTTGATAATGAAGCTCGCTCCTATAAACACACTTGAAGAAATCCTGTGGAGAGAGACAGAGAGATAAAGAGGGATGGAGGGGAGACGTGATTTGGCTGGAGATCAGAGAGATAAAGATAGAAGGGTGGGAGAGACGTGGGTAAGGAGGAGGCATAATGTTTGGGCGGGAAGATATATATTCAGAATTGATATAAAATTAAGGGAGTCATCTCAGCCATCTATCTAAATAATCAAATGAATTATGACCCTTGAAATGTCCTAGTAGGACAATTGTGTCTATCATATTTTCAAAAACCGTTCTACTTTATTATATAGATGTATCTAGAAGTTGGATATGATCACAACGACTCGTTACTATATATATTAAAATGTATTACATATCATATACTATTTTTAGGTAAAATGTTAAATGAAGTAAAAATATAGTTTAAATTAAATAGAAATTTTAAAAAGGGTAAATTACATTGATACCCCTTGAGATTTATATTTATTACAGTTTCTCCCCTTACTTTTTAGAAATTACATATCTTCCTTGAGACTTAAAATTTCATTACAGATTGCTCCCTTCAGCAATTTAATTTTTTTAAATAACAATTTTGCCCTCACTGGGTAAATTACATTGACACTCCTCACATTTTAAAAATTACAATCTCCTCCCCAAGGTTTAAAGTAGCATTACCAATTGTCCCTTAGTTAGTATTAGTTGAAAAAAAAATTAATTGAAAAAAATTTTTGTTAGCCAAAAATGATAGATCTCAAAAATTTTATCAAATTTTTTATTAAATGTCTTATATAGGTGTGGAACCCACACCATGTAGGCTTAAGTGAGTCTCACACCCATGTGAGACATTTAATAGAAAAATTGGTAAAACTCTTGAGGTCTCTAACATTATTCTTTTAATACATGTGGTGAGTAGTATGAAAATATCATGGAATTTGTAAATCGATACTGGTATTTCTATTTTGATTATAATATAATAGGGTGAAATATCAATAAATTTCAAATAGTGATCTTATAAACTTTTTGGTCTTCCATTTCTTATAGACCTAAAGGTCCCATTCTAATATGAATTACATAAAGGGTCAAGCATAAATGCACGTGTGTTATGTGTTGAAGGACAAATGTGAGTTTTCTCATAATGTTGAAATTACTAAACGTAATACTTTAAAAAAATTCCATAGTGTGGTTTTTCCAAACGTAATACTTCAATGTAATACTCAAAAAACGTAAAACTCCAATGTAACACATAAAAAAACTCCTTAGTATGCTTTTTTCAAACGTAACAATGTAACGTTCCAACACTAAAAAGCTCTTTAGTGTACTTTTCTTAAACGTAAGAACGCATCATTCCAAAAAAAAAAAAAATCCTTAGTATATTTTTTTCAAATGTAACACTCTAATCAATGTAACACACAAAAACTCTTTAGTGTATTTTTTCCAAACGTAACATTCCAATGTAACATATTAATGTACTTTTCTCAAACATAATAATGTAGCATTCTAAAAAAAACTCTTTAGTGTATTTTTTTTTTCCAAACGTAACACTCCAATGTAACATACAAATATAATTTTCTCAAACGTAACAACGTAACATTCTAAAAAAAATTTCTTAGTGTATTTTTTTCAAACGTAACATTCCAATCAATGTAACAGACAAAAATTCTTTAATGTACTTTTTCCAAACGTAAGATTCTAATATAACACTTTGATCAATGTAATAGACAAAAATTTTTTAATGTACTTTTTCCAAACGTAATATTCTAATATAACACTCCAATGTAATACCAGAAAACCACACTAACAAAACTATAAATTTTTACGATCGACAACCAACACTTCAACCACCAATCCTCCAAAAAGAATTTTCCCCATTTCACCTTTCCATTCCCATCCGAAAAGCGAATAAAAAAAATTTGAAAATTGAATCACAAAAGGGTATTAAGTTAAATTCAAATGGCACTAAATTAACTAAATATAACTTTCTAAAATAAAATGCCTAATTGGTTCATAAGAAAACTCTTAGAACTAAATAAATCAACATTCTCCCATATGAGATTTATAGGTAAAATTTTCCATTAAGCACATTTTGTCTTATTTATTTATTTATTTGTATAGTGACATTTTTTTTTTCAAATATCATAATAATTAAATTAAAATATCAGCTATATAAAAGAAATTTGACAACAACAAAACTAAATAGAAAAACATATGAAAAATAAGTATTTTTCAAATAGAATCCATATAAAATTGGTTATTATAATTGAAATTGAATTTGTATAAAACTTTATATATAAATGAAAAAGGTACACTGATGTGATTTTTTTAGAAAAAAAAGTAAACCTTTAAAATGTGTCACTTAAGTAAGAAAAAAAATACTATTTATATATATATACGATTTGTAAACAAGTAGAATAGAGACATTGTGGTGTGCCTTAATGGTCTAGTAGCTAAACCTTAGGGTGCAGTAAGTGGGAGATCAAGGGTTCGAGTTGATGGAACAACGACGGCCTTTCAATTGTAATATAATTATACTAATATATTAACTCTATCTCAAGAGAGAGAGAGAAAAACAAAATATAAAAAAATAGAGTAGAGTTTTAAGTCTCACTCTTGTTTTGTTATTTTAGCCGATCTCCAACTTTAAATCATGAGCCATGAACTCATGTAATTTGATTTTTATATTATATATACAAAGTGGAATAAAGTTGACTTCTTTTTAATTTGATTTGAGAATTTAATAAAATTTTAAAATATGTTCAAATTTAATTCAGTTACATAGTGAATCGATTTTTAGATCGATTTCAAATAAATTTTTAATAAGTGAAATTTGAATAATTTGATTAAGAAGATAAAAATAAAATAATAGATAAATTTAAAGGACATAAAATTTCATATCCAACTAAGAGTCCGGACTTATCCCATGACAAGGATTCACACTAGGGGTGGACAAACATTGAACTGCGCCGGCTGGACATTAGGTCTAACCTATAGCCACCAAAGCCTGTCCCTAAAATAAGTCTAAATCCCAAGTCATGCCACTTAACCCAATAAATATGAGCTATTAATTTTATTATTATTATGGAATAATTACCAACTAATCCCATTGAGTAGACTTAAATACTCTTAAATCCTATTAATTTTTTGAATGTACCCATAAGTCTTGCCCTTATTAAATACCTATCAACTTCTTTCATCTTTTCTTCTCTCTCTATCTCTCTGTCTCTTTACCATTTTTTTCGAAAGTTTCTCACCACCATTGCATACTAGTGTTGTTGCCACCACCGTTTACCCATCACCACTATCGTCATCTCCGTCCACCTGCCACCACAACCACCGTTGTCATCCATCCAACACCTCCACCGTTGCATATCCACTACCATTGTCACAGATTTAGGTTTATTTTTCAGTGATAAATTTATAAGTTTCTCTTGTTCTTTGTGTATGTGGAAGAGAATGGTGGATTCTTGTAAATAAGTGAGTAAATATAAGTAAGGATGGTGGATATTAATGAATAAATTTACAGTAAAAAATTATTAGTTTGGTCAATAAATTTACTGTGATAAATTTATCACTTAGGACTTGTAGGTAAACAAGTTTAGTTAATATGACTAATCGGCAAGTGCCCCACTTATTTTTGTCTTGAAGAGCTATTAAATATTGGGATTTTCGGTGAAACCCCCATTTTTGGGCTTTTTTCCTAAGATAAAGGATAACTTAACTAATTTAGTTTCAAAGAGTCCTTGAGAAAGAGGAGAGTAGCTCACCAAGGACATATCATAATTTTTTTTTAATATGGACAATTCTGCCCTTTCATATATATATATATATATATATCATATATTTGAAAATTTGATCCACATATACACAATCTCATATATTTGAAAATCTAATTAGTGAAGATCTCGCAAAAACTCGATCTCGAAATCTGAAAATCTCGCCGCCGACAATCTCGCCGTCGATCAACAATAGACGATTTGCCGCCGACAATCTCACCAAATTTGCTTCAATCACGTGTTCTTTGGCAATCTCGAAATTGTATCAATAAGAGCTTTATATTTCAAATCTGTACAAATCTGTATCTGATTTGAGAGTTTCATCAAGATTGAGAATGACAATAAAATTTTACTTTGATTCACAGTAAATTTTTATTGTCAGCTGATTGCAGATTTGAAAAATGATTCCAGCTCTTATGTTGTTAACCAAGTAGATCCAACATTACTGATGATGAAATAGATTTACTTCCGATGTTTTGTCGCCATGAAGAAAGGACTTTTGTTGTCTTTTGGATGGATGAATGGAATTACTTATGTAGGTCAAAGATTTGTTGGAGGTGCAAACGATTTCTGGACTGCGTTATGTAAATATGTCATTGAGATAAGATTTGAGTTTGTGTATGTAAAGAATGACAAGTGTCGAGTTACTGCTATGTGTTCAATAAAAGACATTTTTAATAAGTTGTTGAATGGTTGTCTATCCAAGTTTATGATTTGCTTTGTGGTTGAATTTGACATTTTAATATATATATATATATATTTTCATGTGGTTGGATTAGTTTCATGTTATAATGGAGTTTGTTAACAGGAAGGTTTTAAGTAACATTTTAGTCTAAAAGATAGTAAACATTACTTTTCTTAGTATAAAAGTGAAATTTTACTCCAATTCAAAATAAAATTTTATTATATTTCAGAGTAAAATTTATTCTGAATTGAAAGTAAAATTTTACTATGTTGGAGTTTGTTTAATAGGAGTGAAATTCTAGTGTAAAAGATAGTAAAACATTAGTTTTCTTAACATGAAAGTAATTACTTTATTTCAAAGTAAAATTTACTCTAAATTGAAAGTAAAATTTTATGGTATTGTTGAGTGTTAGTCTTTGTTTTCTAAACTGAGGGTAAAATTTTACTCTTATTGCAAAGTAAAATTTGAGTTTAGAAGATAGTGAATATTACTTTTCTTAACATGAAAGTAAAATTTTACTCCCATTCAGAGTAAAATTTTACTGTATTTTAGAGTAAAATTTACTCTTAATTGAAAGTAAAATTTTATTATGTTGTTGAATGTTTGTCTATTCAAGTTTCTAATTTGTTTTCTGAAGAGTAAAATTTTATTTTAAAGTATGTGAGTCTTATAGGAAAACATTTTCAACCTGCACCAAAATTTACAACAATACACAAAGTCCTTACTGCTCATAACGTAATGTTTGTGCAAAAATAAGATAACAGCACAACTACATATATCATCAAGAGACACAAAATATAAACTGTATAATTGTATTCTATCCATAACAACGTTCCATAACAATATTCCATCCTAATCCATAATAATTATAACCTGTATCATTGTTACTCTTTTAGCATTCTTTCACTTACAGTTCAGCATTCTTTCATTTACAAAAAATCAAAATTACATTCATCATTCACATCAAATACCAAAAAGTAGTTCCCAAAAGTCGTCTACATCATCGTCCTTGAAGTCTTATTACTTGTCTATTTTTCTTTTGAGGTTGAACTGTTCCTCACTCCATGCTTTTGGAGAATCATTCAAAAATTAATGCACTATTGATGTTTGAAAATTGTTAATTTTATCCTTTTCCATAAACTTTGCAATAGGCTCGTCTATCATGATTTGATTGTTGGAACAATCTTCTGTGTAAAAAATAAATTGAAACTAAATCAACCAAATAAAATAAATAACTTACTGAATTTATTTTACTAAACCAAATAAAAAGATCAAATCGAGTGTGTGACACTCTGTCCTTAAGACAGATTTGCCCCGCTACGGTGCTTACGGTTAAGTGGCGTCTATCTCCCATGATACAATGATCTTCACAAATTGTTGTAGCAATTTAAACAACTTGTTCGGTGAACAAAAACCTATGTTCTGTACTCTCTTTAATTTTTCTTAAAATTAGGCCTTGTTTGGGAAGACTAAATAAGTGCACTTTTTGTCTTTTTTGACTAAAAAAGTGAGGTTGAAAATATGGATGTTTGGGTTAACTTTTTGACTTTTTATAGAAAAATGTGTAATAAAAAATTGTAAAAATTAGTTTTTAGAGGAAAATTTGAATTGGGAGTTGTGCAGCCGTAATTGTTGACTTTTGATAAATAGTGTTAACTTTTTAACTTTTTGAGTAACTTTTTGACTTTTTGGATTATTCTCTACATCCCAAACAAGGCCTTAATATAAAGATTATATCATGCAAGAGAGCAAAAGTAGAAGGAAAATGAAGAATTTCGGATTGTCTCACTACTGGAAAATGGCCTGCTATATATAGACCCGAATAGGTCTGAAAATCAAATTGAACAGGTGGATTTTTTGAATGAACAGGTGCAACAGATAACTGCTGGACAGTTTCTATCTGTTGGAAAACTTCAACAAATTTGAATCTGTCTGGGCAAAAACTGAATCTGTTCGGGGTTCAACAAATTGGCAACCTATTTGGACTGTTTAAACCTGTTATGGAATTTGGATTTGAAAAGAGGCACAAAATTTGGCACAAAAATTTGAATTCAAATTCAAATTACAAAGGTGCAAAATTTAAATTAATTTTTCCCGCAAGAAATTTGGAAAAAATTCAAATAAATTTTGTCCAAAAAATTAATATTAGAACCGACCCACAGCCGCACCCGGCTCGGCCGGACGGACGGACGGACGGCGGCAGCATGTGCACGTGTGATGGTTTGGGCTAAGGTTCACTTTGTCCATAACTCCTCCCTTCTACAAACTTAAGGTGCCCCTTGGGGCCCAACCTAAGTGTTGCCACCTAGAACTCATTTCAAGGAAACCCACATTTAATTTTTTAAAAAGTCCATTCCACGAACCCGAAATCGGCGTCAAGTTCCCATTCACTCATAAATGGTTTTGACGAACCGTCTTTATCGTGTCACTTACCATGCGGCAAGGAACACGTCACCTCTTTGGACCCACCTCAAAAAACGTGTGGACCCCACTCAATTTTGGGCTCAAAGATGGCCTAAAATAAGCTTATATAAAACCAATTTTCCAACAGATGCATGATATAACATACAATAATTCGGCAATCAACACTGTTAATAGAAATCAAAATCTTGTTAAATTTGAAAACTCCCAATTCAAGCATGTAGTAGCATGAAATACTTACGATGTTGGGCGTTGTTGTGGACTATCTTTCACCGAAACCAAGTTTGTAAACTTTCTTGTAGCTCTCTCCCTTTCTCACAAACATTGTACTGAAACAGTAAATTTTCCAATCACTCAAACTCAATACAAATTCGTAAACCCCATCCCCTCTATCAATCACGACACCATTAATCACAACATTGTTTAGACACCATGTGATAGTGCCCCAGAGCAACCAATAACTTCTTGGAGAAGAGAAAACACCAAACACACTCTATAGCTTCCCTTTCCCCATTCTCTTCTCTAATAAAAAAAAATTGAAATAGATTGTTCACAAACGCAATGTGAAATCAGAGAATGGAAAAAGTAATCAATACTTAATTATTAATTAGAATCAAAGACCATCTGGATTTGTAAAATGTTCTCAAAATCTAGAATGGCAAGGTTATTCTGGCCATTTTTTTTTACTACAAACTGGTTTTCTATTTCTTTTTGGACTTTCAACAAACACCTAGAGTGCCTTGATAAAACAAAACCCACAAATACAAAATCAGAGATAAGTGACGGAATCAACTCTAAAAAAATTAAACAAACAAAATCCCCCCCCCTCCAAAAAAAAAAAAAAAAAAATACTATTTAAACGGTGATCACAAACATATACATACATAGAGATGATCACAAAAAAGACACATAGAGATCGACATTTCCTTTTTTTTGATCAATTTTTGGAAATTTGTGAAAATTGAACAGACAAAAATAATCAAGCAATTTCTCACAAATTTCAAACAATCTAAAAAAAAAAAAAAAAAAGAATCTCAACTAATTTTATGAAGAGAATTTCAAAAAAATAAATACCTGGAAGCGATTTGAAGTTACTTGATTATTTTCCTTTGCTTAGTCTTCTTCAAGGGTTTGTGAGATGGATTTGAATCACGATTTGAAATCCATCTTCATCAGAATCATGATTTGAATCACGTTTGTGAGATGGATTTTAAGGGACGATTTCAAGGTTTCGATTTTGTGAGATGGATCGAAGATAGAGATCGAAAGGGTTTGGGGTTTAGAAAGAGAGAAAATAAAGGGAAAAGAGAGGATGCCAGTAACGTGGAGATAGAAAATAAGAGAAATGATTCAACGAGGGTTTCGGATTATATGGAAGGATATTTTAGTCTTTTCATCATATTTTTTTAATTTGAGGGACTTTTGAGACTATTTTTTTATTACGTGTCCTTCACACAAAAAAAGCCCCATAGAAGGGGCTTTTCACCAAAAATCCCTTAAATATTTGAAAAATTATATACAATCCCATTTTCTAGATCCAATAATATGCAGCCAAGATGATTGGGCGATGATTAAAAAATAAATGTGAGAGATTGACTTAGATATTTTAATAAATGTGTTTTAATTTAAACTCTTTCTATATATGTATTTTTTTTATCTCTTATTATTTTTTAAATTTATTTTGTAACTAAATAATATAATAATTAAAATTAATATTTTATACATAGGCGGGTTGGGCTGAAACTATTTATCCCAAACCCAAACCAAAAATTAATTGGTCTGAAATTTTTAGTTGGCCTAGCCGTATGGGCTAAATATATTTTTTCTTTTTCCAAGTCTTAAAAATATCGAGTTGGATAGGAGGGGATTGAGAGGGCTATTGGGCCCAATGCCCACCCTTGGGGTGTGTGCGGTACAGTTCGGTGTGGTATGATGATAAAATTAAACCAAATCATGGATGGTGGATTGACAAATTTGCTATCCGTAACCAAACCGCAGTTTGGCAATTTCAACCTACTATAATTGAAAACAACCTTATACAATTATCACGTATTTACATAATATATAACACTAATTTGTATAATATTTTTCATATATATGACACTAATTCCCACCAAATTTCACATCTCAAATATCTCTCACATTGATTTTTACCTTAATATTTCATTGAAAGTATATATATTAACTATGGTGGGGTGATGCGGTTTTGAAGTTAAATTGTAAATTTCAATTCATAGATCAAATCAACCTTCGGTTAGTGGACGGATCGGTACAAATTGTATGATATTAACGAATTGAGTTGTATTTTGAACAGTCTTAACCACCCCTAATTCACACTAGTACATTTTCTTCTATTATTTTGTTTTTGTAATTTATTTTTCGAGTTGGGCTTACCTCATGTTCTTATATATATCGAAGGTTGTTGTTTGGATCCGTAGGACTCATCACAAGTTATGTTTAGATAATATGAACTATGCATTTTGTAAAACATTTTGTATATATAGTCAATTCGATGATTGTAATTTATTCATACGTTTTTGCTTTGTTTAACAAAGAAATTATTTACTCCATCCGACTAGTTTTGGGTTTGAATCCCGGACAACCCATTGTCGTATCGTTGCGTTTATCTTTAAAAAAAATAAATGACAAATATATTTTTAAAAATATATTATTTATTCTTTTTTTTTTTGAAAATATAATAACTTTTTTTTTTGAAAATATAATAAAATGAAAAATTATGATTATTCGATCAATTATTTTAGAAATTCCATAATATAGAGAAAAAAAAGAGATTGGAAAAAATTAAATGGTAATATAAAACCAATGACTATATGGTCACTTCATTTTTTTTTTTTTTTGGAGTTTGACGTTGACTGTTTTTATTATTTTTGTTTTAATAATAATAATTACTCTTTTGTTAGTAGAAAAAAGTTAATTTTTTGAATTTTTAAAATTTTCCAAACAGACTTTATAAAAACACAACTTCTTTAGTTGATTTGAAACCGATAATTCCATTTTTGCTCGATTTGTCCCTTTTGTTCTTCTTTATCCATCACTGCACCATATATACATTTTATTTTATTTTATTTTTCATGTTTTTTGTTTTTAATAGTTGCATTGAGCATTCATGTTGATGATGCAGCGTGTTCCAGATGGAACGGGTCGGATTGATCCACGCTTCCCAAACCGGTGCCCGAGGTACCAAGCCCACAGAGAGACCTGCACAAGAGTTCAACGGGGAACGGGGAGTTCCCCAGGGAACCCTCCGACGAGCAAGTTAGAAAGAGAGATGGAGTGTAGAGATAGATTGGTGATAGAAAACTTAACCTTTTCCTTGTCTTCGATACCTGCTTATATCCTCTGCTAATTATTTCGTTGTCCCTTCCGACCTGTCACCTTGGCCGAAAGTCTATGCTCTAGCTTACCTTGTTCATGGTGAAGCCGTGCCGTTCCGTCCCGACGGGGAGGGGTTATCGCAATAAATGCTGTGAGGAACTCCATTAATGGCTGATGTGCAGTGCAATAACTTTGCAGGATCTTTGTCTGCTTATGTGGCTTGTCCTTCTCTTGCCACGTGTTTAGATGTCATTGGTTCTCAATGCCACGTTGAGCTCCAGCAACGTTGGGCTTTAGTATTTGAATTATGTATTGGGCCCTAAGTGGTGGGCTATATCCTTTATGAGCTTACCCGTGTCAGTACTCCCCAATTCCCAAGTGCAGCTTTAGTCCAACGAAGGGAATAAAGAAGAAAACAGTAGTTGTGAGAGATCGACGGGGCGAAGACCGATCGGAAGGTGGCCTGGCAACGGGGGGTGACTGAGCGGACGGACCGGCCGTGAGGAGGGCCGATCGCGAAGGGTGACCAAGGGGAGGGACCGACCGTGAGAGGGCCGACCGCGAAGGGTGACTGAGGGGAGAGACCGACCGTGAGGGGAGCCGATCGTGAAGGGTGACCAAGGGGAGGGACCGACCGTGAAGAGAGCCGACCGTGAAGGGTGACCGAGGGGAGGGACTGACCGTGAGAGGAGCCGACCGTGAAGGGTGACCGAGGGGAGGGACCGATTGTGAGGAGAGCCGACCGCGAATGGTGAGTGGCGATGCGCGGGCTCGAGGGATGGCGGGGCACGTGGTGAAGTGAAGTGGAATAGACAGGGAAGGGAAAGGGGCAGTGGGTCGTGGTCGTACACGTGGCGAAATCCCGTAATGGAGAGGTTAGGCGTTGGGTAAGGAATGAAGGGGTAGGTTAACATAGGGCGTTGAAAAGGCAGATTTTTGAAAATTTTCAAACTGGTGAAATTTAATCGTGACCCTTGGAATACAGGCAAACCTTGGGCTTTTGGTGTTATCCGCTTTACCTATCTTTTTGCAAAAAACCAAAACGTTCCAGAAGTAAACTCTTTTGTGTCGAGTGATACACCTTTGCAATATTTTGTGAACTACCTTGTACCAGCATCTGAAGCTACACGCAGGCATACCAGAGAGATGGCTCGAGAGAAAGTGCCCACCATGAGACTAAATGCGTTGAGGGACGACGACGCGGTGGACCTGGCGGAGCAATACAGGACGGAGAAGCGAGCATGGAGTGAAGGGGAGTCAGCGGGGCGACCCCGCTCGTCTACGCTGATAGCGGCTGCAAAGCCGATCAGGGAAGTAGAGCCAGATCACTGGCACACGAAGGCTGACAAATCGACCTTGACCGCGGAGGAGTTAGAGGACATGCGCGAGAAGTATCAGATTCCCGCGAAAATAGAGTTAAAACTACCGACATCAAAGGAGAGGCCATCCGATGCTCGACCGGGGATTTTGCCCTCTACGAAGAGGCGTTAAAGGGGGGGTTGAGGTTGCCGCTTCCCCGGATAGTAGTGGACGTGTTGAATCGGCTGGAGATAGCTCCAGGCCAACTGATGCCCAATGCGTGGAAGATTGTATTGGCCTGTACAAGCGCGTGGCCGTGGGCAAACGAGGGGGCTACAATGACGGTGGATGAGTTTTTTGCATGTTACAAGGCTTCGGGCCAGCAAGAAACTTGGGTCACTTTATAAGCGGCAGCAGGGAAGGGTCTGGTGGTGGGGCTGCCGTCGTCCGTGAAGGGGTGGAGGCTGCGGTGGTTCTATGTATCCGCCAACGGGGGAGTAGGAGTGCGCACGGTGTGAAAGGTGCCAAACAAGTCGGTTGAGCCAAGGTTGGAGGCGGAGGCAGAGGAGAGGGTGAAAAGGTGAAGGCATGGAGGGAGAAGAAAGGCACCAAGTGGGACGACCTCGTTCAGCCCTCAGCTTTGTTTGCCTCAAGGTTGGGCCCTCAGCCGAGCAGTGAGGATCTTGCGCCAGCCGAACTGGAGGCGAGGAGGAAGAGGTAAGAGGCGGAGGACAGAACCACCTTTGCCCAGGCCGATCAGTACAAAGAGGCGAAGTTAGCCCGCCGGCCCAAACCGATCGTGAGGGAATGAGTCCGACCGCGCCCCAAGCCGCTGGGGGAGAAGGACCTGAGCGGTTTTGAGCCATGACCACCTCCAGTGGATCCTTTGAAGGAAAAGAGCAAAAAGGAGGTGGAGGCTATGCTGAAGAAGAAGAAGAAAGTAAAGGAAATGGAGGAGGGGCCAGCCTTGAAGAGGATGAAAGAGGGGATGGCAGAGGGGACCCCTGAAGTGGAGGTGGAGGGAACAGTGAAGGGGATGGAGAGTGCCCTGGGCCCCGAAACACAAGTGGAAGGTGGGCCGACTGACCTTGAGCAAGGGACAGAGCAACAGTCCAAGGGGGGTCCTGTGCCCCAAGGAGAAGGAGGGAGGGCCAAGTTGAAGACCGCCATTTACCACGCTCCAGCAGTGTCCGAGCGACTGGAGGGAGAAGGAGGTAAAGCCAGGACTGCTGCAGATCGACTCTTGGGAGTAGTGGAAGACGCGGCCGTGCGTTCGATGACAAGTTTCACAGAGGCCGAACTGCTAAGGGGGTTGTGCTCAGCCTAGATGGAGGCGATGACCTTAGCAGGAGCCTTACTGAACAAAGCGGCGTGCGCAAAAGGCGAAGTTAGGCCACTGAAGGCAAAGCTAGAGGAGGTGGAGGCCCAGCTTGAAAGTTTAAGGAGGGAGACCGAGGACTGGAGGAGAGCTGCGCGGAGTGCATGTGCTAGGGGGCTGGAAGAGGCCCAGAAAGCCAAGAAGATGGAGGTGTTGGCGATGGTGCAGGGCTATTCAGCAGACCGTGCTAATGCTGAGCTGCTCGCGACCAAGTTAGAGCTGGAGACGGAACGCCGCAAGGTGGTGTCGCTTGAGTTCCAGTTGGCTGGCAAGCAGAAGAAGTTAGAAGAGGCCCAGAAAGCCTGCACCGTCTCCAACGAAAGGTGGAATGAGGCCATGGTCTGTAATGAAGATCTGCGCGCTCAGTCGATCAAAGAAAAGGAGGAAGCCGATCAGAAGATCGCTGAGTTGGAGATGGCACTGGCGAACGAGCGGGCTAAGTCAGTGGCTGAGAAGGTAGGGTTGGAGAAGACCTTAGTAGAGGAGAGGGCCAAGTTGGCATCTGAGAGGGCAGCGTACCCCGACCTATGTGTTGCAGCGGTAGAGCAGTTCAAGGGGTCCGCCGACTTCCAGATGGCCATTGATGCCGCTATCGCCAACAGCTTGGCGAGAGAGGGGGATAGGGGGGCTGGCCCGTTGGGAGCGACCGCTAGAAGTAGAAGTGAAGAGGAAGTGATCCAGAGTTTCTAGCGGTCGGACTTCTACAAGCATGAGATGGCTGAGTTCTGGGACAGCGGCTGAAAGACTTTTAAGCGTAAAGCAGAAGAGCTGTTCCTAGACTTGGACTTCAACAATGTGAGAATAGATGAAGACGATGTGGCCCAGACCTCCCTAGACGAGGGGGTTGACGAAGAAGAGCTTGCCTCGAGCGAGGATGAATGATTGATGTAAATAAAATTTGTAAATAAAATTTTTGTTGTTGTTGTTGTTTTTTTTGGTCGTGTAATTTTTGTAGTGAAGTTTGTAAATAAAATAATGAGTTGTGCTTTTTCATGCTGTTTCTTTATTTCTTGTAGAGCTGAAAAGAATGAGAATGGGCATTTAAATAAGGCTTGTGTATAAATCGTAGTAAAAGTTGAGAAATAGGGAGCTAATCTAACTTGTGAGAAAACTATGATGCAAAGAATGTTAACAATAAAAATGTTGAAATGTAAAGGTATTAAAGTGTAAAAGCATGGACCTGGATTTTAACTAAGTATGGCAACTATGCTGCAATCATGAAGTTGCAAGAATGGCCTTGGCGAACTCTTCATTCGTGCTCAGTTTGGCTTGAGCCATATTTAACTCAGTCTGGCTGAGCCTTCAAGTGACTCAATCTGGCTGAGCCCTTCATGCTTAGTCTAGCTGAGGCTTTAAGTAACTCAGTCTGGCTGAGCCTTTCGTGCTCAGTCTGGCTGAGGCTTTAAGTAACTCAGTCTATCCGAGGCTGCAAGCAGGGTGTTATTGAAATACCACGTAGATAACTGAGATATAAGATCGTTGTAATTTAAAGCGTGGCCCATTGATCACAAATTTACACCATGTGAGAAAACGACAAAAACATCCAAGTGTGTAGATTGTCAAAAGAACATACAACAATTGATCAATACAAAAATAGGGATTTTATTGAAAATAACGCTTCAAGTGCTCGGCGTTCCATGGATGGGGGAGATCTCGACCTTCCATGTCCTAAAGTCGGTAAGTGCCCGGACGAGGTTGGCCTTAACAACGTAAGGTCCCTCTCACTTGGCTGCCAGCTTGCCCTCTGTCGGATTTTTGGTGGCAAGAGTTGCTTCGCGCAAAATAAGGTCCCCCACGGTGAACTCCCTCGGTCGGACTTTGCGGTTGTAGTGTGTTCTCATTTTCTGTTGATATGAGGCCCGCCTGACAACAGTGGTCTCTCGGAGCTCTTCAATTAGGTCTAAGTCTGCCCGACGCAGTTCTTCAGTTAGTTTTGGACTCGGATGGAGAACCCTCGGGGTAGGTAGACCGATTTCCACTGGGATGACCGCCTCAGCGCCGTATGTTAAGCGAAAGGGGGTCTCCCTAGTGTGGGTTCGGGCGGTAGTGCGGTTGGCCCAGAGTACGTTTGGTAATTCCTCATCCCAGAGTCCCTTAGCAGCTTCCAACTTAGTTTTGATGATCTTCAGAAGAGAACGGTTGGTAACCTCAACTTGGCCATTGGCTTAGGGATGACCTGGGGAAGAGAAGCATGGCTGGATTTGAAGTTCTGCATAGAATTTCCTGAACTTGGCATTTTCGAATTGTTTGCCGTTGTCGGAGACGATGGCTTGAGGGATACCAAATCGGCACGCGATCAACTGCCAGATGAATCTGGTTATGTTCCGCTCAGTAATTGTGGCGAGGGGTTCTGCCTCCACCCATTTAGTGAAGTAATCAATGACGACGATTACGAATTTGGTTTGGTCGCAGCCGGTGGGCAATGGGCCAACTAAGTCGATCCCCCATTTGGCGAATGGGTAAGGACTGCAAAGTGTGATCAATTCTGTAGGAGGAGTATGAGGGATGTTGGCAAAGCCTTGGCACTTATCACATTTAAGCACGAATTCAGTGGCATCTTGATATAGAGTAGGCCAGAAGTAACCAGTGCGAAGTATTTTGTGGGCTAATGACCTGGCACCCGAATGATTACCACATACACCCTCGTGGACTTCCCTCATCACGTAAGTCGCTTGAGCAGGATTGAGTCATCTCAGGTATGGGCGTGAAAAGCCACGTTTGTACAAGAGGCCGCTGATAAGAATGTAGTTAGACGATCGGGCCCTGACCTTGGCGGCCTAGTGTTTGTCGGTAGGCAATTCCCCATTTGTCAAAAATAGCAGGATATCTACTGCCCATGGAATAGGTTCATTTTGGAGGAAGTGGACTTGCTGCTGTTGTGGGAAATAGTAGGGTGGGCCAGGTATTCAAGGTAGACGCCATGGCTAAGGTCTGACTGGTTGGCAGAAGCTAATTGAGCCATTTCATCTGCCTTGGAGTTTTCCGTCCGAGGGATGTGCTTGATGTGGAAAGTGTTGAAGAGGCGAGCAAGGGGGAGTGCAATATCCCTGTAAGCCCACATTGTGTCTTCCTTGCATCGAATTCCCCCGTGATTTGTCTGACAATGAGCTGGGAATCGCTGAACACTTGGATATGGCTGACACCAATGTCTCTGGCTAGGCGGAGATGTGCTATCAATGCCTCATATTCAGTCTCATTATTGCTTGCGTCAAACAAGAAACGGAGAGCACACTTGAAATAACCACCCTTGGGGGCGGTGAGGATAAGACCAGCCCCACTGCCTTCTTTGCGGGATGATCCGTCGACGTTGAGGGTCTAAGAGTATGGGGGTTTTCTGCCTCAGTGTGGGATTGCGGGGGCGGGGGGGCCGTGGTTGGAGTAGAATTAGTGAATTCCAGGATAAAATCGGCAACATCCTGCCCTTTGATCGCCGTTCGAGGTCAGTAGGAGATGTCAAATTGGCTGAGCTCGACCGACCATTGCATAAGTCTGCCGGACAGCTTTGGTTGTTGCATTATCTTCTTCAAAGGTTGGTCAGTGAGGACCACTATCGAGTGGGCTTGGAAATAAGGACGGAGTCGTCTTGAGGCGGTGACCAAGGCCAAGGACATTTTTTCTAGTAATGGGTAGTTCTGTTCTGCGCCTCTGAAAGCCCGGCTAATGTAATAAATCGGGCGCTGTACTGAATCGTCCTCCCTGATGAGGGCCGCACGGACTGCGGTGCTCGATACGGCTAGATAGAGAAAAAGGGGCTCACCCGTGAGCGCCTGGGAGAGTAAGGGGGGTTGGCCATGCACTGCTTCAATTGTTGGAAAGCCACTTCGGATTCGGTCGTCCACTCGAAAGTCTGCCGAAAGACTTTGAAGAAGGGAAGGCACTTGTCCGTTGTGCGGGAAATGAAGCGGTTGAGGGCAGCGACTCTGCCAGTAAGCCTCTGAACCTCCTTAACCGTTCTGGGTGACTGCATTTCTATCAAGGCCTTGATATTTTCGGGGTTAGCTTCGATGCCTCGCTGACTGACCATGAAACCCAAGAACTTCCCAGATCCTACGCCGAATGCGCATTTCTCCGGATTGAGCTTCATTTGATACTTTCGTAGGGTGCCGAAGGTCTCTCGCAGGTCGGCCAGATGATCAGTGGAGAGTTTGCTCTTGACTAGCATGTCATCGGCATATACTTCCATGTTCCGGCCTATCTGATGATGAAAGACGGCGTTGACCAACCGTTGGTAAGTGGCTTCGGCATTTTTCAACCCAAATGGCATGATACGATAATGGTAGGTTCCCCGGTTGGTGATGAAGGAGGTGTGTTCCTGGTCAGACGGGTGCATCAGAATTTGGTTGTACCCAAAGAAGGCATCCATGAAGCTGAGCATTTGATGACCGGCTGTGGCGTCAAGAAGCAGATCTATGTGAGGAAGGGGATAACTGTCTTTGGGGCAAGCTCGATTGAGGTCGGAGTAATCAACGCAGAGTCGCCATTTACTATTGTTTTTACGGACCAAGACCACATTCGACAGCCACCTGGGGTAGTCCACGTTCTTAACAAACTGTGCCGCCAGTAGCTTATCTACCTCAGAGGCAATAAGAGCGTTGCATTCCGGGTGGAAGATGTGCTGTTTCTGGCGGAATGGTCGGAAATGGGGTTCGATACTCAAACGATGAGTGATGAAGGAGGGATCGATACCCGGCATGTCGGAATGAGTCCAGGCAAACACATCATTGTGTTCAGTCAGGAGGGTTGTAAGATCGGCCTTGGCTTGAGGGGATAGTTGGCTGCCGATCTTGGCTGTTTTTGTCGGGTTGGTGGGATCGATGAGGACCTCAATAAGCTCTTCCACTGGTTCCCCTCTGACCAGCTCGTCTTCGTCTCTGACGTCGTGTCCTTCAATGATCATAGCCTCCTTTAGCTTGACCTCTTTAAGTGAAGCGACGTAACATTCTCTGGCCACGGTTTGCTCTCATCTCACCGTGCTGACCCCAAGGTCGGTGGGGAATTTGACGGCAAGATGGAAAGTGGATGTGACAGCTTGGAAAACATTTAGGGCGGTGCGGCCGAGGATAACGTTGTAAGCAGAGGGACAGTCGACGACGAGGAAAGTGTGCAACTTTGTGGTCTGCCGCGGGTATTCTCTGATTGTGATGGGAAGATCGATGGAGCCTATGGAGGTCACCCGATCTCCAGTAAAACCGACCAATGGGGTTTGGAGAGGGGACAGACTTTCTTCCCCGACCTTGAACTGGCGAAAGACATTTAGGAAGATGATGTCTGAAGAACTGCCGTTGTCGACGAGAACCCGTTTAACTTTGTAATTGGAGAGGAGGGCAAAGATGACGAGGGGGTCGTCATGAGGGTAACGGATGCTTATACAGTCGGCCTCCATAAAGGTGATGGGCTCCATCCACTGCTTGGGTTGTTTGGAAGGGCGGTCCAATATGGCAACTTCTTTGTTTGAGCCCTACCTTATTTTTTTGAGTTCCGCCCGTTGAGCCGAGCGAGATGGTCCTCCACAAGCAAGCCCGCCAGCAATAACTCTGATCTCTCCAATAGGGGGGGCAGGGTTACCTTATGCCCGGGGTTGCTGTGGAGAGCGATCATGACCTTGGTTAGGTTGTGCGAGTTGTCGAGGAGGGGTGCGCCGGTGGTTGTTTTTGATGGGTTCAGTCCTTTGCCTTTGCTAAGGGCGAGCTTCCGTGAACTGACTGAGACGTCCCTGACGTATCAAGCAGTCGACCTGGTTTTTGAGGTTAACACACTCCTTTGTATTATGGCCATGGTCTTGATGAAAGTGGCAGTATTTGGACTGGTCTCGCCGGTTGGAAGGAGACCATGACGGTTGGGGCCATTTTAGGGGATAATCTCATTAGATCTGGTTCAGGACTTGTTTTATGGGAGAATTGAGAGGTGTGTATCGTTCGAACCGGCCGGGCGGTCGGGTTGGCGCCGACCGGTCTGGTCGGGCTGGTCGGTCGGTATACTGAGGCGTTTGGTGAGTGTACTGGGTGTTTCTGGTTTCGGAGTCCTTTCTCTTCTCTCTGGGGGTCGGGTTTTTGGCTGTAGGATTTTGTCGGGCGGCTAGGGAATCTTTGGCGTTCATATATTTTTGGGCTTTGGAAAGTAGGGTTGCCATGGAGGTCAGGGGGTTTTTGGAGAGGGAAAAAAGGAAATTAGATGATCGTAGACCGGCCATGAAAGCCGTGAGGCTGACCTTGTTGTCGTTTTCCGCTACCTGCAGGGCTTCGGTGTTGAAGCGAGTGACGACGCTGCGCAGCGACTCCCCCTCGGTCTGACGGATGTTGAGGAGCTGGGTTGCCGGACATTGCTGGCGCTGTGCACCAATGAAATGGCTGAGAAAGGAGTCACTTAGGTGCTGGAAAGTGGAGACAGAGTCTGTTAGCAGTTGACTAAACCAGAGCCGAGCCGACCCCTTAAGTGTTACGGGGAAAGCTCGACACATGATCTCGTCAAGGAATGCATGGAGGACCATGAGGGTCCTGTAAGTTTCCAAATGGTCGACCGGGTCTGTTGTGCCGTCGAAAGAGTCGAGTAAGGGCATTTTGAACTTAGGAGGTAAGGGTTTGTCCCTGATGGAGGCAACGAACGGTGAGTTGGCTGTGGTAGATGGTTTATTCTGTATGTTCTACATGACTCCTTGGAGCTGGAGCTTCATGGCTCGGAGTTCTGCATCCCAGAGAGGAACGTTGTCACCACCGGAATGCAGCGGAGGCTGGACACTACTGGCCTCTCCCTCGGGGGTGGGTGCCTGGACCGATAGATGTGGGACCCGGGGTGGTGGGTTCATATCTTGGGGAGGGGGTCGCAAGCCTTCCAAGTTGGGTGGGCAGGGCTGTTGGATAGGATGGCTCGGGCCTCGTTCTTGGTTGGGTGGGATATCTTGAGGTGGAGGAGGAGGGATGTGAAGGTCTCTTTGAAGCAAAGCATTGATCAGGGCTTGGTTTTGCTTTGCTAAGCGGTTGATGCTGTTGGTAAGTTCTGTGAAGTACTGAGGTGGGTTGTTTGGATTGGGAGGGTCGGCTTGGTGGTCGGCAACATTGTGGTGAGAAGCCATGGATCTAGTTGTGACCATCCACCTTGGTGGGTGGCAGGAAGGGGTTATTGGGAAGGGATCTCCGGCGACAATGAGCACAACTGGCGCGCGGAGCAAAAGGATTCCCACAGACGGCGCCAACTGATGATACAGCGTGTTCCAGATGGAACGGGTCGGATTGATCCACGCTTCCCAAACTGGTGCCTGAGGTGCCAAGCCCACAGAAAGACCTGCACAAGAGTTCAACAGGGAACGGGGAACGGGGAGTCCCCCCGTGAACCCTCCGACGAGGAGGTTAGAAAGAGAGATGGACTGTAGAGAGAAATTAGTGATAGAAAGCTTAACCTTTTCCTTGTCTTCGATGCCTGCTTATATCCTCTGCTAATCATTTTGTTGTCCCTTCTGACCTGTTACCTTGGCCGAAAATCTATGTTCTAGCTTACCTTGTTCATGGTGAAGCCGTTCCGTCCCGACGGGGAGGGGTTATCGCAATAAATGCTGTAAGGAACTCCATTAATGGTTGATGAGCAGTGCAATAACTTTGCAGGATCTTTGTCTGCTTATGTGGCTTGTCCTTCTCTTGCCACATGTTTAGATGTCATTGGTTCTCAATGCCACGTTGAGCTCCAGCAACGTTGGGCTTTAGTATTTGAATTATATATTGGGCCCTAAGTGGTGGGCTATATCCTGTATGGGCTTTCCCCTGTCACATGTAAAAAAAATTTTCTATTGTGAGTGTTCAGTAGCATAGACGGTTTCTTTTATCTACTTCTCTTCATTAAGTTTGACAGCTTCAGATGTAGAAAATGAATTTTCAAGGTGGTTTGCATTTTTTAATTTTCACTTGAATTTTATTTTAGTCTCACCTTTTCATTACAACAAGTAAATCTTAGATTTGAACTTGAGTTTCAATTTAATCCTTCTGTCAACCATCATTCAGAATTTTTTTGAAAGTTGAACATGAAAAACCAAAGTGAAATTTAAATAAAAATTTGATGGTGAAAAATATATATTTTTTTATTAACCTTTAAAATGTGATTAGGTGGTACTGTTGAATAATTGGAAAATTAGGTTAAAGGAGGAGTTGAAGTTTGAGAATTTGCAATTAAGACACCTGAGGAATCATAGTAAAATAAGAGTTTTAAGTATGAGAACCTATCATATTCTATTACATCAACAACCATAAGTTGCTTGCATTTTGAGAAGTTAAGAATGTTGGGAAAATGGTTTTAATGTTGATTTTTCGAAAACTTTATGCTAATAATTATATAGGACTCACAAGTTATTTTTGGAGGGTCTGAGTAGCAATGTGTTCATTGCCGTGTGGTGAACAAAATTATGTAATTAGTGAGTCAAAACTATTTATAGGTTAATGGAAAAATTGATTCCAAAGTGAGGTTCATGAACATTAGACATGTTGGTAAAATTCTCAATTGGTGTTAGAATGGTTGTGTCCCACATAGGAAACACAAGGAAAATTTGGAGAAGATATAAGGTCCTAGATTGAACCTTAGGCCTGGGCCCAAAGGGCACCCAGAGTGTAAGTTGGGTTGGGTCAACCTATTACTTATCTTTTGGGCCAAAATTAAAATTAAAATTTCATATTCAA
Source organism: Camellia japonica (assembly GCA_030407325.1). Lineage (NCBI taxonomy): Eukaryota > Viridiplantae > Streptophyta > Magnoliopsida > Ericales > Theaceae > Camellia > Camellia japonica. Next base: position 104,449,422 of record JAPPVO010000003.1, read on the forward strand.
ATTTTGTGGTGCGGTCCGGCGAACGGACATGTCTCTCTCTGAAAAGATTCTTCCATTGCCTATTTAATGGTGGTTCCTCTATCCGGTTTTTCAGTCAAAAAAAAAAAATCAATTTTTTTTTACTTTCTTCCTCCTCCTTGGTTCATCCTGCATATTCCATATTTTAGAGTTTAAATTTGAGGGAGTGCAAAGCACATACTCTTTATTGTTGTACACACAAAGTTAGTGCAAATTCTGTGTGTGGTGATTGTTGAATCCTGGAGACAGGACACTTGTTAATCTCGAGTACCAGTGGAGAGGGCGTTATTCTATCTTAAAGACACAACATCCATACACTGGTCTCAATCATAACTTCCATTGTTAAATCTACAACAAATTGTAAGTCTATTATTTGATTTATTTATTCGTATTGAATTAATTTTACCGTTCCAACAAAGAAATGTTTATTTTTCCTAAAGCAAGTCTGACTTCACGTACTGAAATTGTGTCAACAAAGCCAATAAAATAGACTTGCTTCAGGTAGTGGCGGAGGTAGGAAATTAAGTTAGATGAGGCACTTAATAATTATAATTTTTTATTTAAAAAAGATCATGATCAACATTAAGATGATAATAATTTTATGAGCTGAATTTAAGTATAAGAAATTAAAAATCATTATTAATAGGAACAAATCAAAATTTTATAATAGTGTGTAATAGTTCAGTGCGGGATAGGGATCCGGGGATACTGCTGTGAGTTGAAACGGCGTCGTTTCGGCATTAAATAAATTTTTTTTTTTGACTGCTCAGAGGGTTTGAACCCAAGCAAGCTAGGATGCAAAACACGTCTCAACCACTGTGCTACTCAAACATCCTATAAGTGTTATGGACATATATTATATTTATGACAATCTTTATTCCAACATAAAAATTTTTTTACAACCTGTTATAAGTAAAATACAAAAAAACGATTGAAAAATTTACAACTTGTTACAATCTACTATTATTACAATCTGTATTCTAGCATAAAAAAAAAATAAATTACAATTAGCTATAGTCACCATAAAGCTTATAAAATAAAATAAAAAATCATTTCCATCTTCAAAAAAAAAATTCCAATCTACACAATAACAGTGGTGGCTTCTCCTTAAATAAACCTTGAATCCATATCAGCACAGCGGGCCACCCTTTTGTTTTATTTTTGAGCATCAAATTGTGCATATTGGATATGGATTCAAGGTTTATTTAAGTTATTGTGTTTTATTTCATTTGTGTTTGATATGGATTTAAGGTTTATTTAAGGAGAAGCCACCACTGTTATTGTGTAGATTGGAATTTTTTTTTTGAAGATGGAAATGATTTTTTATTTTATTTTATAAGCTTTATGGTGGCTGTAGCTAATTGTAATTTTTTTTTTTTTTATGCTAGAATACATATTATAATAATAGTAGATTGTAACAGGTTGTAAATTTTTCAATCCTTTTTTTGTATTTTACTTATAACAGGTTGTAAATTTTTTTTTATGTTGGAATAAAGATTATAATAAATATAATGTGTGTCCGCAATACTCTTAAGATATTTGAGTGGCACAGTGGTTGAGGCCTGTTTTGCACCTCAGCTTGCCTGGGTTCAAACCCTCTGAGCAGCCAAATTTTTTATTTTTTATTTTTTATTTAATGTCGAAACGACGCCGTTTCAACTCACAGCAGTAACTGCTGTGAGTTGGGCGCAGCAGTACCCCCGGATCCGCAAGATAGTGATATAAGTTTGTAATTTTAGCACAAAAAACTTATGGATCAAAATTCCTAATTTTAGAAAATAAAAACACATCATTTATAGGATAAATTATCAACAAATCTATTTAATTTTTATTTGACAGAAAATATTAGAGAGATGATATTGCTTATAAATAGTGTTTTGAATGGAAATTATAAAACAATCTTAGAGTATCATATAGCGTTATGTGATGCTCAAAGCATAAGAAATTACCAATCATATTAAGTAGTTTGTCAACTACCTGAAAATAATGAGTTAATTATATTCACCCCATAAGATTTCTCACTACATTATTGGTTTAGGTACTACATAAACAATATCACATAGTGCTTTCAAAGTATTAAATAACTACTTATTGTGAACAATATAATAAATCTTTAGCCAAAGAACATGTTAAGAAAAAAAATACATTTTGTATATGATTACAAAATAAAAAATAAAAAAAAGTTCAATGCTTTAAAAAAAAAAAATGTTCAAAATTGAGGGGGGCACGTGACCCCCTCGGCCTTCTTTGGCTACGCCTTTGGCTTCAGGGTGGAACATATGCATTTTGATTGCACTTGGCCGTTTAACTGATCCAAATTTTCATAGAAGAATAAAATATAAAATATAAAATATTTTATATTGAAGAGTGTTTATATGAATTTTTTTGATGCATAGAATGTGATCGATTATTCTATATTAGAGAATGTTAATGTATTGTTTTCCTTAATAATTTGAGAGTGATCGATTGATCAACGAGCTTTATATCGACAAACATCAAGGGTTGTTTTTGTTTTTTCATTCACATAAAGAGATGTGTTCATCGGTGAATTTCGAGAAACTTGGGCCTGTAGTTTTAGTGAATTCTAGAGTGGTTCATCTTCATAGATTTGACATCAGCGTTGTGAATTCAACATTGGGCACAACAATTCCGAGGTGAAAACGGTGGTAGAAGAGGCATATCGAGTTCGGTTCAATTCGGGCATAGACTAAATAATTGAGGATTCTTGTTTGTAATTTTTTTTTTATCTTCTTAGTGGATTGTTTTATGGTTTTGACCCGTAATTTTTTTATCACAATTAGAGGTGCCCCAATTGTAATTTTTTTCACGTTAAATCGTTGTGCCGATTTGTTGTTGATTATTTGATTGTGATTGCTTTTTATTGTTTAAAATTAAATCATAATCACAAATCAATATATCGGGTGTTTTAGATTTTTCATTGATTTTCTTAAAATTAACAACACAAACTTGTTTTGTAGACTTTTTGGCCTACTATTCTCGTAGTTTGTCTAACTTTGCCTAAAAAACATTCTTAATCACCCCTTTTTTGTATGTTTTTCTGATTCACTCTCTTTCAGATCATGTTAGTTCAGCTTCTTCTCGATTAACATCAGAACTCATTGTGATAAAAGTATTTTCTTGAGCGACAATATGATCCAATAACATGTTGAGACAGTTGAAGCACTTTGTTTGTAGATCGCTTTGAGAAATTAGGCCCATTTTGCATCAGTAAGATTGAATATTGTTAGAGTTTATATATTTTTATTTTTCAAATAAATATAAAATTAAATATTTAGAATCACTTTTAGTTTTATGTTACTAATTCTCTTCCTATTTTAACTATTATTTCTAATATCAAAATGAGTATTTATTTTATTATCTTATAATTAAATATATATATATATATATATATATATATCGTATAAAATCATTATATGATAATTATACTTTTATAACACAATAGAACTAAAATTATCAAAATAAACAAATAATTTAACTAAATTTATTATATATAAGTATTCAAGTAACATGATAAGGCTAAGATTATTAAAATACGTAATTTAAATTAAAAATTTATTTTAAATTAAAATTAATATTATTTTTTTGTAACACACATCATACTATAAAATATCATTACATTAAATTAAAGTTAACTCCATTGTAATTTTGTGTCAAATATCATATTTCTAGAAGTGATTTACATACACATATATCGTCCAATTTGATATTGATTGATTAAATTAATAGAACTCAATTTTTTTTTTGTTACGGTTTTAGAAAATAAATTGATAAATGTCAAATGATAAATAGTGTGGAGTATTATTTTAAAAAATAATGATTTACAAAAAATGATTGTGTATATTTAAGACACCTTTGATGTTTCTTGAATAATTTTTAAATAAAAATTTTGAATTTATAATATTACTGATAATGCAACTTCATGTGCTCTACCAGAAAAGATATGCAAAAATAATTTAACCGGAATAAAAGCATGTGCTATTATTATGATGTGTCACATAATTACTCAGAACCTCTTTAAGAACTGAAATTATGATTTAAATTTGTAATTTTTTATGCATCAATGTAAATAATTCTTACAATCTTACTAATATAAGCATAAATCCTACATTTGAGTTAACTCATCTTAAGCACTTTTTTATGTAATAAAATACTCAAATATTATCATAGATCATAATTAAACACCACTTAAAACATAATTAAAGGTCTAATGCACCACTTTACACATAACCAAAAACATAAGAAATTAGCAAATATATTTTTGATCAATAACCAAAATAATACAACATAAGTTATAACTAAGTCATAATTTGTATATTATAGAATTTTCCATTATTATTTTTTTTTCAGAATTTTTTTATTTTTATTTTTTGATATAAGTGAAATTCATGATTTTTGATAAATTTGATTAACACAAATGAGAATTTGATTTCAGATTGAGAATGCACATTTTTTTTTAAAAAATTTTGAAAGAAATTATTTTTATGAAGTTTTTACATAGGATCATACATAGTAACAAAAATTTTCATCTATCATGAACAACTTTGTTTGTATTTGACTTTCAATTGTTAAAATTTTCTACATATAAAGTATTAAAACTCAAAATTAATTTTTTATTTTAAAATAAATTCTTGTGCATCACACAAATCACCTAGTTATTATATGTATAAAGTATTGTTTTAACAGATAGATCATACTTCTTTTAAGGGAATAAAATCTTAATGATAAACATGTATCTGGATATTGTATCAAATAAAAAATAAAATATATGGACGCATTCCTAATATCTCTATCTATATATTTATAGTATAAATTTTGAAGCAAGTTTTAAAACATAGAATCTCGAGTGGGTTGAGGAATAATTGGCTACATTCAACTCAACTTGTGACTAGCCCAAATTCGTGTAAGCCCAACTTTCAAGTCAAACTTATATATCAAGTTCGATTTAAGTATAATAAATTGAACTTAGGTTAGGCTCAAATTATCTACAAATTTGAGTTGTTTATTTTTTTCAATTAGGATAATTAGTTTGTTAAAATTTGAATTATCTACAAATTTAATATATATATATATATATATATATATATATTAATGTGTGTGGATAAAATCTTAAAATAACACCAAAACAAATAATTTATATGATCAGAGATATGACAATTGTGAAACCACTATACTGCTACAATGGTCTTTGTCATTTTTGAGTGAAAAAGAGAAATGGTTTGTGTTATATTACTTATGCATATGGTATGGGGATAATTCGATAAAGATTGGTAGCTCGAGAAATGTGCCTCGAATAGACAAAACGACGTCGTTTTGTCTACTTTTTTTTTTTTTTTTTCTTTTTTTTTTTTTCTTGCTTTTTGAATCAGAAGACAGAAAAGAGAGAGAGAGAGAGAGAGAGAGAGAGAGAGGAGAAAAGAGGAAGAGAGAAAGAAGAGGAAGAGAGGAGAAGAAAAGAAGAGGAAGAGCCATCATCGGTGAGTCATCATCGGTGCCATCACCGCCATCAGAGGCGCTCGCCATCACCGCCATCACCGGCGATTGCCATCACCGATCTGAAAATGATGATGTTGATCTGAAGAAGATGATGATGTTGATTTGGAGAAGATGAGTATTTTTTTTTTAGTTCTAGATCTGAATCTGTTTTTTGTATATTTATTTATTTATTACTTGTTCTGGATCTGAAAAAAAACAAAAAAAATTGTTGATGTTGTATATCTGAATCTGTTTTGATGATGTTGATGTTGTATATCTGAATATGTTTTCTGTAAATTTTAATATCTGAATCTATTTTAATATCTGTTTTGATGATTTTGGGTTTGAAAAACTTGTTTCTTCTTTCTTGGAAATAAGCTTCAGTGGGTTTGAAAAACTTGTAGCAGTACTCTGCAATATGAGAAAGAAGATTTTATCATAAAATTAGCAAGTGCCTAATCTTCATCATATTTACAAGTTTTTCAGTGGGTTTGATGAAGAAAAAGCTGTTTTTGATTTGGGTTTTTCTGAACAAATTTTTGTGTTGATTATGGAACGAATTTTTTCAGAAAAAATTCGTGAACAAATTTTTTCTGAACAAATTTTTGTGATGATGTTTAATCTGGGTTTCTCTGGAACATCATCAAGATCAAATTGCTTGAACACCATCATCTGGGTTGCTCTTTCTCTTCTTCTTCTTCAGCTTTCTTCTTCTTCTTCAGTTCAGAAAAACGTGAAAAAAAAAAGACACCAAAACGACGTCGTTTTGGTGTCGAGCCAAACTCGGGCCACCGAATTTCAAGCTACGTAGCGGGGTCGGGGGATAATTACAGTCCCATTAAGTGGACTTAAGTATCATTTAGTCACGTTGACCTTTTAATGCACTAATGAATCCTCCATTATCTGTATTATCCTAATTAATTTATTACTCTTCATTAATCATCTATTTTTCTATTATATTCCTTTTTTTCTATCAATTTTCCAAGAAGCTTTTCTTCTCTCTCTCTCTCTCTCCACCATTTCTCTAAAGAGCTTCAAACCACCACCATCTACCGCTACAGTCGTTACACCATCATTGTTGCTATGGCCATCGACAATTGCCGCCATCAACTCGTTGTTTGATCACCGCTATTGTTCACCAACGGTTTCTACCATTTTCTATCTCCACCATGACCAATCTGCACTTCATCATTGCCAATCTATATTGCCAATCTATACTATACAACCTTTGATCTACGCGCTGCCATTACCGATCCACTACTATCGTTCACTAACCACCACTACCATCACCGATCTACATCGTCATTATTCAGATCTGGTCATTTACAATGTTGATCTAGTATTGGACTTGTTTGGCAAAGGCTTTTTTTTTTTTAGTTTTCGGGTAAAATTCACAAAAGGACAAAATAGGTTAAAATAGCCAAAATGATCAAATGTCATATCAAATCCATAATCATTTTACTTTTTCTCTTACAAATATCACATCTAACTACAAAAAAATCAAACAATTTTTCCAAACACAAATATTTTAGTCTACTAGAATAGCTAAAAACTAAAATAGCCCGCTAAAATAGACAACTTCCCAAACAAGTAGCCATCTTCACCATGAAGATGTAGCCATCAACCCAAGGGTGGGTGGCATTGTGGTTAAGACTTGGGGTTTAAACCCCAAGGTCATGAGTTCAATTCCTTCCCCCTTGGGCCAATCTCCTGGGCAAAGCACAGTTGGTTAGGAGGTTGGACCTCAAGTTGTCTGATCAGCACTTGGTGTGGGTTCAATGCTCCCCCGCTGTGCGAGTCCTGACTTAAGCGGAGCTTGTCTTGGAAGGTCGGGGCAAGTTCTCAGGTTATAGTCTCCTCGCTCGGAACGGCTAACAGGACACCCTGGTGATCTCTACAAGGGGCGCTGCCTTGGACCTGCGGGAGGGTAGAGAGGATTTTCCTATAACAAAAAAAGAAAAAGAAAAAGAAAAAGAAAAAGATGTAGCCATCACATAGTCGCTAGAGCTCTTTCTAGTGAGATCGGGTCTCTCTCTTTCTCTCTCTCTCTCTCTCTCTCTCTCTCTATACTATGTGATAGATCTCCATAGATTTGTTGGTGAAAATCTAGTTAAACCAAATCTATTGTTTGTAAAATTTGAATAAATCTAAAGTGATAAATTTATCAGTCTTGTACTTTTTTGTGTGTGTAAATGTGTGAATGTGTGAATGTGTTTGTGAATGAATATGTAAGTGTATGTGCATGTATATGAGTGTAAGAATGTAAAAGAGTACTAATTAAATGATCTGATTGTTTATCATTGATAAATTTATCGTTATTAACATTCATATCTATCTCCCTCCATCTCTCATTATTTTTCTTAAACCAAATTAGCTGCAAATCATGGTTTAATATATTAGTGATAAATTTATCATTGAATAATCTTTAATTCTTATATTGATTTGTGATGGTGATGATACATCCAGTGATAAATTTATCATTGAATGTGCCAATGTCAATGATAAATTTATCACTGAATTTGTCTTTGATTCTTTGTGTTGATCTGCGAATGTAAAGAATGATGAGAACTTCTAGTAAAGGTTCCTCATTCCTATACTTCGTTCTCTTCGTCCTTGTTCTACTCTTTTTTCTCTTGTCACCACCAAATCTGAGGAGGTGGTGGCAGTAGTGACGCGTTGGAGATGGAAAATAGCAACAACCAAAAAAATAGCAGAAGGTAGTTGCTGAAGGTCGATGGTTGTTGCTGGCAACTAGAAACGATGACCGGAGGTTGTTGTCGGCAGTCAGAAGTGGTAGTCAGTTTCCGGATTTGATCTCCGATGACTAGAGGTGATAATCGGTAGTTGTCGGTGGTAAGGTGCTATGGTAGTGGTCTTATGTGTGATGGAGGATATTTTGGGGATATTGATAGATGAAAAAAATGAACGTGACTTATAAGTAAATACGTCTAGTTAATAGGATTGGCTCGTAAGGACCCCTATGGTATGTGAGTAGAGGTTCCCTTTAGTTTATAGATGTGAACTTGACTGTCCAGTTGGCCTCGTTTGGCTCACCACAAATCCGACTCCAATAATATAATCATATCATTTTTTAACTCTCTATAGATTGTTCATGAAAAAAGTTATATTAATTTGATAATTGTATTCATATTATTTCATTACATTAAAAAAAAGACAGTTTGTTTTCAAAATTATTGTTGCCATTCATTTTTTTAATTCAAAATATGAAGAAAAAAAATAAAGGTACAAAAATCAGATCAATGTGATTTTTTATTTTTCAAAGATGGATATGCACAAGAAAATAAACGGATTGGATAATCAAAGTTGGGCCCCTGGTGAGCTTCGCAGGCCTACCTGGACAACCTAGTTCACATTTGTTGACAAAATAATTTTTTTGAAAATAATACTACTACACAAAATGTTTATTCTTTTTTAAAGAGGGTTGCTAAATGCCCCTACCTTTTTATTTTGGACCCCCATTTTTTGATATTTTATTTGATTACAATTTTGTCCAAATATCAAATTCCAATTTTGTCCTCATCCTATCCTTCTAACCCTAACCCTAACCCTAACCCTAATCCACCACCACTTCCGTTCCCACCGGAGGCCTCCAGCAACCAACCCACCTCCATTATTTTCCTCTTTCGGCAAGCCTCTTGTCACCACCTGTTGTTCACAGAACTATCAATAGAGACGAAGGTCAGGGTTTTGGTGGTGGCAGAGAAAGAGCGACTAATTCACGAACTCTTTTTCACGATCTTCATCTTTGAAATCTACTCTCTTTTCTCTCTTTTGTGCATAACTCTCTCTCTTCCCGTTGATTTCTTTCTCTACCTCACAGGTTGGTCGATTTCTCTGCGTTCGGTTACATAGAGCCGAACTTGTTGAATATGTTCGGTACTCCACAACCGAACATATGCCTTTTGTTTAGCTACATAGCACCAAACATCAGGCTTTTGTTCGGAACTAGTTTTCTAAATAGCAACAGGAGTGGTCGCGAAGGCAAAAAGATAGGTTTTTGGAACTGGTTATCCATCTTTTATCTTCAATAACATCAATGTAATTCTCTACAATGAAGGAAACACCCTTCAAACTTGGGCCTATTACACTTCCAACGTCGTTACATTCCTTGAAACATAGTTTGCATCTATCTGATACTCCGAGAAAACAGACGGTTGCTCTGTTGCTGTTGTTGCTGCCGCTATTTGAGCAGGTTGTTAGAGAAAGAAGGTCGCCGGAATAGGAGGGGGATTGCCGAAGGAGAGAAAGAAGAGTTGCAAGTGGAAGGTGTAGTGGTTGGGTTCAAAAGGATATATTTGAGATTATGGTGGGAGTCTAAAGAAAAATAAAGAGGGAATCAATTTTGGTGGTGAGGATCCAAAGAAGTGGGGTGTCTAAAGTAGAAAGGTAAAAGCATTTAGCAGTTCTCTTTTTAAATTGTAGGATGGCATTTGCGAGTACGTTTGTTACTTTTTTTAGCATGATTCAATTCGTATGGTAGGATGTGATTTTATATTTTACATAATTATATCTAATAATATATTTTTAAGAACTCTAATTTATTAGTTTCATTCAAACTTAAATTAAACAAAATTTTGATAGTTAGTATTTTCTTATGCAATGCTTTAAATTGTAATTTAAATTAAAAAAATATTATAATATTTTAAATTGAAATTATTTTAAATATGCCAATTAGTATTTTTTTAAAAAAGATATTAATATTTTTTTTATAATTAATTAATTATTTTTATTAAATTTATATAGAAAAATACACATGTTTTGATAGCAATAATAAATAAATTTTAAAAAGTCAATTAACATTGTGTTAAATTTAACATGATTGATAATGACGTAACCACCGCCAATCTCCATTTTTAATTTTTTTTTTTATTTTAATTTTTTTTTTAATGTGATAATGCCCAATCCGTCTCCAGTCTTCGCATTGTGGAAATGAATCTAGTCCAAGATGAGGACTGGATTGGAGGATTATATTTAGGTTTGAACGCAAATTATGGGCAATTTTATTAGTATTTAAATAATAATTTAATATATTTAATTAAAATTTTTATTATAGTTGAATGTAAATTTTTTTAATAAGGAGGATACATATTAAATTTTAAAATAATTTTGTTTTCTCATTATACACCCAAATTATTTATATGTATTGTACGGGAAACAAATACACCTTATTGTATAATCCTGTTGACCAAGTCTGCGCTCCTCCGTACGACGTCGTTCAACTACCTGAAAATACACACGTGAGCTAGCCGGCGGGTGTGTGCCGGAAACCTCTCCGATGCCTAAGTCAGTAAGCTTGACCAATAGACAAAAGCTCTATGAATTCAGGAAGCAAAGTTGCATTACCTCTCCTTAGGTGATTTGGGTGAGCTTTTATAGGTTCCGCGTGGCACAATCCAAGTAGGACTCTTACTCCTCCATGTAGAGTCCTCCTAGGATTCATACTCCTGGAAGATAAGACTTATCCTCCAACATCATCCCTCACTGCTTAAACCAAGTGATATGGTTTTCCTTAGGGCCGAACTACTTCAAGACCGAAATAACATTGCCCTGCCAGACTAACAAATCTAGACCGATCTAACTGTTACCTCGGTCTTCCTTTCCTTTCTTCTACCTCGGCTTCGCAAGCACGACCGAGCTATCCACAGAAGAACTAAGCCGAGCTAACCTTCAATCAAGCCTTAGAACGGAATACTCACCTCGGTTCCGAACAGCGTGACCGAGCTACACCACGGAGACCGAACTAAACAAACTTACTTCATCCGGCGACAAAACCTTACTCTAGACCGGTCTACCATTTGTCCGCAGCCCGGCTTCTAAGCCTCTTTACTTCGGTCCATAGAACGGCCCATAACCCTAGCTCGGCCCAATTTATAAATATAAATTACCTTCTCATGTATTATTCATATTAAACTCTCTTCATCTTTATCCTAAAATTTTAATTATTTTCTTTTCATTTTCTTCCTTAATCCACGACTCCAATTCATCCCACTAAAACTTACTATTATCATTAATATCATTGTTTCTTATTGTGTTGTTATATATATATATATATATATATATTGTTTTATGTTGGATCTTTTTTATCAACCAATCAGAGCTTCAGATTGAGCAACATAACTTCTCTTTTATATTTCTCTCATATTAATTTGTTTCTGATTAGTTTTATTTCATCTGGTTGATTTTAATCGAATATTGAGATAAAAGTACTAGTTGCTGTAAAAATAAAAAATAAAAAATAAAGGAAAATAAATAATTGAAGTTTGGATTATTTGGATAATTGCTTTTATCATAGCTTCAGGAGCGATTTGAGAAGTTAGTTAAAATCTTGCTTTTTGATTTTTTAGAACTTTTTTGTCATTTTGTGTGTGAAAAATATGAAAGGTAATGTGACTCAAAATGAATTAAAAAGCTAAAAACTAGTTTTTAGGTAGCTTCCCAAGTCAGTACTCAATTGGGTGCGCTGAAAATTGTAGATTTAAGATTCATGATTTTATTCTTTTGAGTTTATAGCTGAGAATGGCTATCTAAAAAAAACAATCTAGGATATACAAATAAATAAATAAATAAAAGACCAAAATAATATTGGCTAAATGGCCTATAAATCATATCTATGAACGTGTGCATATATATTTATTTATTTATTTGATACTATTAATATTATCAGATTGGAAGAGAATGAGGAGGTAGAGATGAATAGAATCGTGTGTTTCGTCTTCCTCCTTCGTTGTTTTTCTTTGTTGGTGCCATTGTTTTCTATATGTGAACAACAGAAATAACTGCAATGAAAAATCTATTTAAGAATTTTTTTAAAGGCTTTTCAAAATAGTGTAATTTGAGATTTTTGATTTGTCTATTATTATTATTTGGGTGGACTTTGAATGGTAATTTAGGAAAAAACATAGGATGCATTGAGAGTAAATTATAATCACAAATAATTTAATAGAGTGTATTAGGAAATTGGGTGTACTTAATGCCTTTTTTTGGATGCAAATAGAATCTCTTGCAAATTATAGATCTTATTTTGATAATTTAAATCGTTTATTTGGTACAATTCATTAGTTATATTGTTTATGAAAAATAGAAGTTAATTTGATAATCGTAACTTCTTTATTTTATTATATTTGTTTAGAAAAAAATAGATGGCTTATTTTTAAAAACGCACTTGTCGTCTATTTTTTTAGAGACAAACATGATAAAATGCAGAAAGTATAATCACCAAATCGACCTAATTATTTATTAATGATATATATACAATCGATTTTATAAAATAAACAGTTGATATTATCAAGACAAATCTCAATAAGAAGACCAGAGATAAAGGCCAACTTGAAAATTAAGTAACAAAATCAAAATAATTGAAGGCGAATTAAGGGTGGCCATGGGCCTAGTGGCATGCCTTGCCCAACCCAGCTCAATATTTTAGGACTTGAGAAAAATATTTAGCTTAGAGAGTTAGGTTAGACTAAAATTTTTAGCCTATTTAACTTTAGGATTGGGTTTGAAATAAAGAGGTTTAACCCAATCCAACAGGGGTGGGCGCGGGTCGGTTGAGGCCACGGAACTTCCAATCCGTCATCCGTCCGCTAAATTGGCGGATTGAAGAAAATCAATCCGCATCCGTCCGCCAATCCGGTGGATGTGGATTGAGCGGATTGGCGGTTTGGCGGATGGATGCGAATCGGTTTGACGGTTTAAAATTTTATAAATTTTCAACATAATTCAACTTGTGCACTTCCTCAAAAAAAAAAAGAAAAAAAAAAAAAAGAAAGTATTACAGTTAATGACTTAAAAAGTATTATAATCACTGTATGCCTTATCTAAAGAAAGAAAGTTTGAAACTTTAGAATATCACGATCACTGCATGCCTCATCCACATATTACAATCACAGCATGATTCATCACATAAAGTATTACAATCTGTGATTATTAAAATATAATAATAATTCAAACCACCAAAACCATGAAGAGAGCAGTAGTAAAGATTGTATGTCTCTATATTGTTGCATCTACATATGTTTTTGAAAACAAAAACCAACCAGCATATATCATATTTTCTATTTATTATTTTTAGAGCTAGATTTAAAAACAAAAAAATATAGATAAATAATATGTTTATTTTTTTCAATTCAAAAATATATTCAAGTTGAAAACTTTTTTTCAACAGAATATTTAAACTCTTTTTCAATTGAAAACACAAACATAATATTTAAACAAATTGAAAATACAAAGTCTTATAAATTACTAGGGGTGCTCGCGATTTGGCGGTTTGGCGGTTTGGTTGCGGCCAAAGAAATCTCAAATCCGCCATCCGTCCGCCAAATTGGCGGATTGGAGAAAATCAATCCGCAACCGTCCGCTCGTCATCACGCATCCGTCCAAAATGCGGCGGATCGGTTCGGTTCGGTCGGTTTTGACGGATCGGTATATCCGCTGCTCACCCCCCTGTATGTCCATTTATAAAATATTAATTTTAATTTTTATAAATAAGTTTTAAAAATAATAAAAAATAAAGAAAAGTACACACACACACACATATATATATATATATATATATTCTAGAGCTTAAATTAAAACACTTCACAAAAGATCGTATTTATTTTATAATTAAAATTTATTAATATGTTAAATTCAAATAATTATTACAAGGGACGAAATAATTCAATGGCCTTCCGAGACAAAAATAATAATAATAATAATAATACATATCTATTGAGTTAAGTAGGCTAACTTGGGATTTAGACATTATTTTAGGATCGGGCTTCGAATGTCTAAGGTAAGCTTAATGTCGGACCGAGACGAGTTTGAGGGTGGTATGCACTACTCAGTCTCAGTTCAAACTCGTCTCAATACATATCTATTGAGTTAAGTAGGCTAACTCGTCTAAGGTAAGCCATCTGTCTGAGGGTGGTATGTACTACTCAGTCTTAGTTCAGTACCCAATGCTGTCTGTAGGCTTTGCCAAAATCTTGATGTAAACTTCGAGTCCCTGTCAGAAACATCTGGGAATTCGAAACATCTGGGAATTCTCTGACTATAGGAATACTATCCACATTAGCTTTAACATCAGTAGGTGCAGTCAATATGCAACATAGATACCCTTTACACCTCTTTTTAATCAGTTTAAATGCTTTCATGGATGAAATCAGATATGGGGGAGGTACTACTCCAACTCCACTAAACACAAATTCAGGCAATCCAGGTGGACGGAAAACAACTTGTTTTGTTACACAGTCTATGGTAGCATGATATTTTGTTAACCAGTCCATTCCCAATATCACATCGAAATGATCGATATTCAAAGGCAGTAAATCAATATATAAATGTACATCCCCAACAACAATCTCACATGCAGGATACATATAAGCACATGTCATGGATCCCCCAACAGGTGAAGATACAGCTAACAAATAATTCATGGGTTCTAGTGGTCTATTCAATTTTCGCGAAAAAGCATGCGAGACATATGAATGTGTAGACCCCGAATCAATCAGAACATAAGCATTTTGAGCACAGATTGAGAGTATGCCTGACACAACGGTCTCGGAATTCTGCACATCTCCCGGTACAAGTGCGAACACTCGGCCTTGCCTCATAAGCTCTTTTCCAGTAGCTTTGGGGTTAGGTTTCGGTGGAGCAGTTGATGTTGCTGCGCTTGGTGCAGCTTTACTATTGCCTTCAGAAGTGGAAGGGCAATCTTTAAATATGTGGCCTACCTTGCCACACCTGTAACAAGCACCAGAAATTTTATAACAAACCCCTTTATGTCTTTTCCCACATTCGGAGCAGGGTGGTATAGAATTGTTTCCCTGGCTGGAACTGGTTGTTGACCCTGTATTTTGCTTCTTGTTCAGTGAGTTATTTCGGCCCTTCTTAAACTTAAAACCCTGTCTTTTACCACGCCATTCAGATGTTGGTGTTTCGGTCTGTTTTAATGCCTCGATGTTCGACTTAGCTATTATCGTCCGGTCAAGAACATCCACATATTTCAGTAACTTCAGCACATTGATTCTGTCAAGTATCTCTACATTAAGGCCGCCTTCAAACTTCCTGGCCTTCTTGTAATCAGTGTCCACCATGTGTGGTGCATATCTGGCGAGTTTGGTAAACTTTGATTCATACTCTGCTACTGACATGGTACCTTGCTTTAACTGTTCAAATTCAGTTACTTTACGATCCTTGACACACTGAGAAAAATATTTCTCAAAGAAGGCTCCCTTAAACTGAGCCCAAGTCATAACAGTGTCGGTGTCACGGACAAGTATCCACCACCATCTGGCCTCTTCTTGTAAAGTAAAGGTAGCCAACAATACCTTGTGTACCTCAGAACACGGAAACACTTCAAACAACTTCTTCGTTTTTAGTACCCATGCTTCGGCCTTTAATGGTTCCAGGCCTCCTTGGAATGATGGTGGTTTCATTTTGCTGAACTTCTGTGTCAGAGCAATTATATCATCATTAACATTCTGCTCGGGTTGAACTGGAGAAGGTGGGGGCTGTTGGTTCTGTTGTAGCCTCAAGGCCTCAGTCAACAGTTCAACTGTTCTTTCCAATCTTGCCATTCTGGCATCAGATGATTCTGTTTTATCGGCATTCTTTGCATTGTCTATTTCACTATGTGCAATACAGTAATAATAAACATAAGAATTGCATACTTTAACATATTAGCACATTAGCACATATATTCATGTCATGGCCACACACACTTTTTCAATACTTATGCAATGTCCTATTCACTTTTCTAGGACATTCTATAGCTCATTTGGACATGTGTGTGCGGTATAACTCGTGGTTTGATATCGCTCTGATACCACTCAGTCACGACCCAAACTCGCCCCTATGGGTTTAGCACTGTAACCGGCCAGTAATCCGTGATTACCGAAGGCCTGCTTGATAGTAAAGACAGTAATACAGAGTACAGGGGCTAGCGGAAGCCAAAACAGTAATAAAAGATGTCCAATGAGCTGTGACAGTCTGTATGCAAAAAGACTTTTCCGAACATATTCACATTCATAAGCAAAACATATATACACCATATGTACAAACATTCAGAGTACAGTACAAGTCTTAAACAGTATTACAAAACAGAGACGGCAGGGTGAAACTGAGACACCCTAAAGCAGCCTTAGCTCGGTCAGACTTGGAACCTCGAGGTGAGGCACAGTGGTTGGCTTGACAAAAAGGAAGTTAACCCGACGCTCCTAGCATCGATCCGGTGCCTGAACACCTACATATAAATATAAACAGTGAGCTAAAGCCCAATGAATAACAACTGTGTAAAGAGGTTAAGAATGAATGTCCTTTCAGTCATTAAACAGTCATATCAGTCATTTAGAAACCATAGCAGGTATGTGTGGTACATCCAATAGCAAAACAGTACAGTAGGTCTTAACAGACCGAACAGTCAGTTGATGGCCATCATAACAGTAAACAGTGATGGTTCCAAACATGGAAACCGACAGAGATCTCTGTGACAGTAGCAGTAACAGTAAATTGCTATGGATACCACGGATATAGTTTACAAATAGGACAAACATTCATTCATTAAACAACAACGTTTCAGTAAACAGAACAGTTGATCTTTCAGAAAATATTCATAATTGAACATATCTTTACAACATTGTTACTCACAGAGCACTGGGCTATAGGCAGTTAATGAGCGTCCTCGGATGCCAACCCTACACAGTTACAGAACGAACACTGTAACAACCCTCGTCACTGTTTACCGATTGATCACTGATTACCGCTAAACTGAGACTAATTATGATAAGTAATGGAACTGATTGAAATACTGAACTAACTGACTGAAATCTGAAATTGATTGTTTGACCGTATCTGTTTAAATGCATTTTTATCTGTTTGACTGTTTGACTATCTGTTCATATTTTTATGTTTAAACTGCAAATTGAAGGCCTTATCGGCGGCCGAACCAGAAATTGATTGATATTTTGAGATCATTGAAATTTATATGATTTTATGGTATATTTAATTGAAAACTGATTTGGTATGATTAAATTAGATTAAAATAAGTTAAATTGCATTGTTGGATTTATTTACCGAAATGCCACTTAGTGGCCCACTACATGAGGCATATTTGAGCCTCCTTATTACACTAGAACAAACATTTCATCAGCCTATTTTCTTGAGAGCAACCGACCAAGAGAGAGAGAGAAAGTGAGAATAGTGAATTCAACATAGAGAATTGGCTTGACTCTTGAGGAAGTGAAAGCTTAAGTGCATAATTGAGCCTCTAGACTTGGAATTGAGGAATCTAGGTATGAATTTCATCCTCTTAATTGTGCATCTAAGTTGTATCTAGCATGGATCATGGTAGTTTAAAGAGTTAAGTCAAGAATTGGCTCGATTATGTTGTATTGTAGCTCAAATCATGCATGCATGTTTACATTGTTGAGTTTGGAGGTTGGATTTCATGGGAATCTTGCATGCATGTTCATGTTTGTGTTAAAATCCATGAATTCATCTTGATTTTGTAAGAGTTAGCTCATTTGAGCTTGTATTTAAAGCTTTGAAATGATTTAAGTCCATGCATGTTTGCATGTTCTTCATGTTCATGAAAATTGGTTTGAAATTGGATTTAATTAAACACTCTTGGGCTTTGATTTCTCAAATTGATCTTTGAAACATGTAATATTATGTGTTTACAAATGTTTTCTAGGTTTTCAGCCCAAGAGGATCGATTTTAATACATTTAAACTTGATTTGAGCTTGGAAGTTCAAATCTGAAAATTCCAGATTTTGGACTCCCGCTCGAGCGGGGAAAGTGGCGCTCGAGCGGGAAATTCGTGCTCCTAGTACTTTGCACTGTTTTGAAGTCCGCTCGAGCGGGGAAACCTGTGCTCGAGCGGGACCTTGTGTCTTACGCTCGAGCGGCTATCGAGCGCCCATCGAGCGTGATTTTCGAGCATCCAGTACTTTTGCCATGTTTTGCAGTACGCTCGAGCGTGGGAAGTAACGCTCGAGCGGAAACCTTTTTTTGCATGTCCGCTCGAGCGGGGAAACCTACGCTCGAGCGGGAGCTCTGTTTTCTGAAAATTCTGAAAATGCTTTTAAAGTGCATCTTTGCATCCTCATTCCAGCCTAGGCATTCTTAGGCCTAGTTTAAGGCATCTTAATGAGGATATAGATGTAGAACACACCGAGGCAATTAGGGATCAAGTTGTTATCTTTCCCAACTGTGTAGCTTAGTGTGTGTTCGTTCTGTGAACTGTGTAGGGTTGGCATCGGGAGACGCGCTCTAGCCTAACTGTAGCCCAGAACTCTGTGAGTAACAACTGTGTAAAGATATGTTCAAAAATGATTATCTTCTGAACCATTGAACTGTACTGTTTCTGAACTGCTACTGTTAACTGAATAAATATATGTCCTATATTCTGAACTGTATTGTGGCATCCTTAGCAACTACTGTTACTGACTGTTACTGTTACAGAGATCTCTGTCGGTTCCCTTGTTGGAACCACTACTGTTTACTGATTGATGGCCATCATTAACTGTTCGGTCTTTCAAGACCTATTGTTTACTGTACTGCTATGCTAATGGATGTACCACATATGACTAAATGACTGATACACTGAATTAATGAACTGTTTTCATTACTGTAAGGACATTCATTCTAAACCTCTTTACGCATTATGTTATTCACTGGGCTTTAGCTCACTGTTTATATATTATGTAGGTGTACAGGCACCAGACCGGAGCTAGAAGCGTCGGGAGACTCCCTTTTTGTCAAACCAACTACTGTGCCTCAATACGAGTTCCGAGCCTGCCAAGTTATGGCTTAGGGGTGTTTAGTCCCCTGTCTGTCTCTGTATCTATCTGGCCTACTGTATATACTGTATAGACTGTTATTACTGTTTAATAGGACTAGGTTCCTGAACTGAATGATTGTATATATGTACATACTGTTTTGTCACTGACTGTATATATCTATGAAAAGTCTTTTTGCATACAGACTGTCACAGCTCATTGGACATCGTTTATTTACTGTATTGGCTTCCGCCATGCCCCTGTACTCTGTATTACTGTCTTACTGTTAAGCAGGCCTTCGGTAATCTCGGATTACTGGCCGGTTACAGTGCTAAACCCATAGGGGCGGGTTTGGGTCGTGACAAACACACACTAAGTTACACACTTGAGAATCAACAACTTAGTCCCTATCTTAACTCGGTGTGGTTCTACATCAATAGCCTCATTAAGATGCCTTAAATGAGGCCTAGGAATGCCTAGGATGACATGAGAATGCAAAGATGTACTTTAAAACACTTTTCAAAATTTTCAGAAAACAGGGGTCTCGCTAAAGCGTGGCTTTCTTTGCTCGAGCGAGCTTGTCAAAACAGTGGGGTCGCTCGAGCGTGGACCTCCTCGCTCAAGCGGTCTGTAAAAATGCAAAAAGTGCTGGATGTTGAAAATCTCCGTTCGACGCCAAATCGAGCGTGAGACACATCCTTCGCTCGAGCGTAGGTTCTCTCGCTGGAGCGTGCGTCTGCGTGCATCAAAAACCTGAGAGCTTGCAATTTACGCTCGAGCCATCATTCCTTCGCTCGAGCAGGGCTCTGAGCAAACGATGGTCGCTCGAGCGTGGAATCCTTCGTTCCAGCGAGGAAGTCAAAATCTGAAATTTTCATATTTGCCTCCCAAGCTCAAACCAAGCATTCAACACCTCAAAACTCAACCTCTTGGGCCCATTTTCTGGAAAACACTTGAAAACCAACAATATGACATGTTTTGAAGATCAATTTGTAAAATCAAAGCCCAAAGGTAATTCAATTAAACACAAATCCAAACAAAACTTCATGAACATAATGGATATGTAACATGCAAGTGTTCAATTGAAATCAAAGTTTCAAATACTTGATCAAATGAGTCAATTCACTCAAAAACATGATGAATTCATGGACCATAGCTAGAATATAGACATGCATGTGAGGATTTCCATGAAATCAACCTCAAAACTCAACAATGTGTACATGCATGCATGATTTAGCTACTCAAATCAACTCTTTAAACTAATTCTTGACTTAGATCACTAATGACTCATGAACCATGCGAGAACCAACTTGAATTCATAAACTAAAGGATAAATATCCTACCTTAAGTCCTCAATTTCAAGTCTAGAAGCTCAATAATGCAATCTACTCTTCAATTCTTCTAATTCTCCAAGCAATTCTTGTTGAAACCAAAGCTCTCCTACTCTCCCTCTCTTGCTTACGTTTTGGTCTCAAGAAGGATGATGAAATGATGTATGGAATGTACTAATTAAGTCCCAAACAAGTGTATAGAAAATGGCCACTCAATGGCAAAATTGTAATAAACTTGAACTAATGTAATTTAACATTATTTAATCTAATTTAATTGTTCCAAATCAAATTTAAATTAAACCTACCATAAAATCACATAAATTCTAATTAACACATAACACCAATCAATTTCTGAATCGGCCGTCGATAAGGCCTTTAATTCGTAATTCAAAACTAAAAACATGAACAGATCAATTTATGACAAACAGATAGAAAATGCAATCAAGCAACATACTCATGCGTTCAGTTCAGAATTTCAGTCTGTTCAATTACTTATCATGCTTAATCATAGATTAGCACTAATTAGAGGTGAGGGTTGTCACAGCCGTGGCTTTTGTCAAATCCGCCCTCTCTCATCTGTCCCGCTTCTATCCGGCGTCGTCCATCATCGCCGGATTTGTCGCCCTTCATCGTCTTATCTACCGCTTTCTCTTGGCCTGCTGGACGCCGCCTCATTTTCTCTGCTCTGCCACCTCATTTCCCGTCAAATTTACTTCGTCGTTGCTGAAGTTTTGGTTTTGTGGGTTTGTTTTTGCCTTTGTTTTCCTAGCTTGCCTTGCTTTAGGTTTACTTTGCTGTTTTATTGCTTTATTTTATGGTTTGTTTATGGGTTTGCTTTTTTGTTTTTTGGTTGCCCATGTTTTGTGGGTTTTCTTATTGTTTTGCTTGTTGGTGAGTCCATTGGTGGTGCTGTTACACTTACCCTCTTTGTAGTGGGGGTCTATAAATTATTTCAGACATGTTTTATTGTCGAATTTTTATGATCAACTCTGTTTCGCAGTACGAACACGAGTACGAAATGTGCGTCTGAATATTTTTAAAGGTTTTTTCCTTTGTGCTTCTTGCTGTATTTTTTCTTTGTTTGGGATAAGTTTTGGGTTGGATGGACTATTGTAAGTGCCATTTGGCTTTCCTTAATGGAGTTTTTTTAGATCAAAAAATAAATAAATAAATTGATACCTTATCTCATTATTTTTTTCGTAATTCTATAAGTTGGAGTACATTGAGAACCCATCCACGATGCACAAATACAATTGGTACCTCTCTCAATAAAGTGGCGTAGTTAGAAAATTTAGTGATTTCATTTAATTAGTTATTAACAATGTTATTGTAGTGTTATGGCTTGTTTTGTAATTAGGTTAAAAATTAATTTTTAATTTTTTAAATCATATCATCTCTTTATTTTATATATATATATATATATATTATTTTTTTGAAAAGTCAAAAAATTAGTTTTGACAAAAGTTATCAAAATAAACTTTCAAATATTATATTGTAATATCATATATTCTCAATAATAATATTGTAAAAGTAATTCAAACTTATCCAATTGCATGTACAATAACATTTTTAAAAATTGATATATTATTGTTTTAACAAAACTAAAGAGATTGACATGGTGTGATTTTTATGTTAATTGAGCGGAGAGAAAAGATAAAATGAGTTTTCATTTTACAAAAAAAAAAAAAAAAGAAAAGAAAAGAAAAGAAAAGAAATAAAAGAAGGTATTGGAAACACTTTTGTGCTTAGAAAGAAGGATACTTCTTAATTAAGTTCATTTTTCTTAATAAAAAAATAGCACCATTATATTTATTTTTTAAATAATTTTAGTACCGTCAATTTATGAAAACCTCCCAAACTTTTACATAATGCTATATGATCTTTAAAAAAATTCAACAGTAGGTGGATCCAATTGAATCTATTAAACTCAACCTAACTTCACTCATTTTCTTTATAGGTTTATTTTCCTCTATAATCTACCAATCCCGTGAGCCCCACAAAGAAATGGCCAGTCTCATGGAATTAGAAATGTCTTGTAGTGGGGGAGGCTTTATAGGTTTATTTTCCGCTATAGTCCCAATCCCATGAGTTCAACAAAGAAATGGTCAGCCTCGTGGAATTAGAAATGGCTTGTAAGGGGTCTCACAAAGAAATGGTCAGTCTAATTGGGGGGGCTTTATAGGTTTGTTTTCCTCTATAGTCTACCAATCCCGTGAGTCTCACGAAGAAATGGCCAGTCTCAAGGAAATTTTATTTACTTATTTATTTATTTTTTATTACAGGAAAATCCTTCATACTCTCCCTCAGATCCAAGGTAGCACCCATTTTCAGAGATTACCAGGGTGTTCTGTTAATCGTTCCGAGTGAGAAGACTATAACCTGGGAACTTGACCCGATCTTCCAAGATAAATTCTGCTTAAATCAGGACTTGCACAATGAGGGAGTATTAAACTTACACCAAATACTGATTAGACAAGACTTACACAATGGGGGAGTATTAAACTTACACCAAATACTGATTAGACAACTTAAGGTCTAACCTCTTAACCAACTGTGCTACGCTCAAAAAATTAACCTAGAAAGAATTGAACCTGTGACGTGAGAGCTTAATCCCTAGGGTTGAACCACGATGCCACCCACCTGGGTTAGTCTCATGGAATTAGAAATGGCTTTGGGGGGATGGGTGGCCTTAGCTATCCCAGAAGGCATGTGGCATTCAAATCCAATTCCATAATATTAGAGGTGGAATAATTATTTTGTCCCTTAGTGTATAAAAACAACCAAGCTACATTCTCTATAATAAGAATTTTTACATAATTTTATATATTTAATCTTTACCAACTAACACTATCATACTAGTATATAAATAAATACAAGTTATTTTACATCACCAACTTAATATCATCATATTAGTAATTCTCTCATTTAGTTACACTTAATTAATAATCTCATCTAACCTAATCTGATAAACAAATGGGCCTATATGCAAACTTTTTGACCACGGAGAGAAAGGGAAAATAAATAAACCCTTACTAAAGTACTAAAAATTTTACCAACAAGGCACTGATGGACCTTAAAAATTATTAAGGTTTTGTTTGGAAAGAGCTAATTTAGTATGATTTTTTGATTTTTTAACTAATTTAGCCTGACTAAATTAGTTCTGTTTGGAAAGAACTTTTGACTTTTTTTGGTTTGAATGTGATGATTGTGAAAGGAAAAATAAAATGATTATGATTTAAATGTGATATTTTATCTTATTGATTTATTTAGCTTATTTTGTCTTTTTACAATTAGTTAGGCAAAAAATTTGTCACAAAATGGCAACTAAGTAGTCTTGCAAAATTTATAGGATATTATATGTTCTTAATAAATGAGAGATTATAAAACACACTAAATGAATCATTCATTATCTCTCTTAACTTCTTAACCAATGGGAGAGAATTATTCTATTTAAATTTTTTTATTACGGCATTAAATAAGAGTACTTTATGAACAATATCACATAGGCATAATTTGGGAAATGTGTTGACTTTTTTGACTCTTTTGACTATTTTAGCTTGGGGTTAAAAAGCCTAATATGGGAAGAACCTTTGGCTTTTTTGATTTTTTTTTTGAAAGAAATAATGTAATGATTATGAGTTGGATATGATGTTTTGTCTTATTAGGTTAAAAAGTTTATTTTGTTTTTTGTGACTATTTTAGCCAAAAAAAAAATCTCCCAAACTCTCTTCCCAAACCATGACATAATATTTTAAAATTATTGAATAACTAGTGTAAGATCCATGCTCTTGTTTTCTTACTAAAAATAAAATATGCATTTTGATTAGTATCTAATGAAAAATTAGTTGATACTTTTGAGATATCGCCTGACACATGCCACACACTAATTCCAAACTGTTATGCCCAATACAAAATGAGAAATGCATTCTACCTCCAGCTGGGGGTGACACCCAGTGACTGGGTGTATGAAGCAGTGCTCATACAAAATTGTGGTCCCCTATCCTCCACTAATCACAAAGGGTATAGACCAGAACCTCACATGCTCCAAGAGCATGGACTAACTTATTGTGTGTAATAGTAATAATATGAGTAAATTATACTAAGCCTCCGTTTGAAAAGTGGATTGGTTTTTTAGTTTTTTGTTTTTTTAATTATTTTAGTTTGGGTTAAAAAATTTAGTTTGGGAAGAATTTTTTGACTTTTTGACTTTTTTTAGTTTTTTTATGAGAGAAGAGTGTAATGATTATGAGTTGGATATGATATTTTATTTTTTGTGACTAAAATAGCTTATTTTGTCTTTTGTGGCTAAAATAGCCAAAAAAAAAAGCCCCGTTTAGCTTTTCTCAAACGGAGCCTAACATCCTCTAAAATTTAGAAAAAAAATATAACAAGTTTTATATTTTTGACATAATTACATTAAATTTTCTTAATATTTTAATTCACATAACACCTAATCCAATTTTTTTTTTATTATCAATAATTAGCTATATAGAAGAAAAAAAAATAATGTTGGCATATTTTTTTATACTAATATATATATATATATATTTTCATTTTTATATTTATGTTTTTGCACTATCCGTACTTCTCATGATCTTTCTAAAAAAAAAAAGTCAATTTAATTATATCAAAATTATAAGACTACTTGTATTATCTTAAAATATGAGGGGAAATTAATGTAATTTATGCCAATAACAAATTGAGAAAATTGGTGACAAATCCAATTTAAGGAAGGTATAAGGCAATAAATCCAATGAATATTTTCTATTGGTGAGAAGTCCACCCTTTAAAAAAAAAAAAAAGTTTGGTGATAAGTCTTTTTATTTATTTTAAAGAATATTTTATTTTCAATTTTATCCCTTAATTTATCTGTTGACTTTTTTTTTTTTTACTATCTGTTCAAATTTATATCTATTTGTACAAATTATTTTTTATCTGTTCAAGTTTTTTGACTATCTGTTCAAATTTTTATCTGTCCAATTTTTTCTTATCTGTTCAATTTTAACCAACAATGAACTGTTGAAACCAACCATGATCTAATATGTTGAAATAGATCTGGGCAGATCTGGGTATGAAAATAGATCTAGAGAGAGAGGATTGCTGAGTTTCTTGTGGAAAGATAGAAAAATGAGAAAGAAACAACTCACAACTCTATTTAAAGAACAAGAAGAGTTGCAGCCATGGCGAATTCGGATTCTCGCTTGATCATACATAAATCTGAGCCTCAAAATATATATATATACATATATATTTTATATTAGGAAATTTGGGTCAATATTAATTCGTAATTTGGTTTGATTGCAATAGATAGATTACAACAACAATAGCATTTTTCTCTCATCTCTCTCTTTCTCACTCTATCTATAGGAATTAACAAAACAAAATAAATATAAAACAGAGAGAGAGAGAGAGAGAGAGAAGAATTATCTGTTCAATTTTTCTTCTTGAATTCTACTTGATGAAATTCTATTTTTTTTAATAGATCAGATCTAAAACATGAATTTCAACAAATCTAAGCTATGTTTTATCATCAACAACAACTAAAAAAAAAAAAAAAATCAAAAAACATATTTTGAAAAATTCAAAAAAAAAAAAATTCAAAAACACATATTTTGTATATATATATATATAGAGACAGACAAACAGATGTAAAGGAGTTAAAAATTGAGACGCCATCATCGGCGAGAAACGGAGGAGAAGAAAGTGGAGGAGTGGCGGTGTTGTCATGGTTATTTTGGTCATTTTAGAAGTAAAGTATTTGAGTGCTTGAATTTTTGGCCAAACAGAATTTAAATTGAGTGCTGCTATTATCACCCCCATCAATTATTTTGGATCCCCCATTTCTTTGAATCTCTATTTATAAATTCTAAAACCCTTAAAATTTCTTTTCTCCCCCCAAATAATACCAAAATTATTCTTGTAAAAACATTTTACCTATTCAATTGAATGCACACCTACACATCCCAAAAAGCCTCTCTCTCAAAAACCATAACAAAACCCACGAGGGTAATTACTATTTCATCTTCACATACTTGTTCATGACCTGAGAAAATAAATGTTTGGTTACATGTTTCCGAACAAATAAACAATGCTCGGGCCCGTGTTCCCGAATTTCAATCATATATTCGGGAGTTCAGTCTTGAAAAAATAACGAACAGTTTTTATTATTTTATTTTTTTCCTCCTTTAAGAAACTTATCCTTATAAGGTCAATCTTCTATGAGTTAAGAATACCATCAAAACTATGAACTTCCTTTGAGTTTTTATTGTTGTACTCTTCTTGTTTCATGGAGTGATGGTTGCCGGCAAAAACTTCCACTCATTGTCATTACCGGAGAAGTGTAGGTAATCAAATGGTTATCACTGTTACCGCCGAAAATATTGCCGTCAACTGATTTTTAAGGTTTTGAAGGTGAGATTTGAGAAAGATGGATAGGTAGTGATGAAGATGGGTGTTCTCATAAATTCTAACTCATGATGTAGTGGGGTAGGTTTAATTGTGAGATGGGGTGTTTCAAAATTATTCAGCTTGTTTGGTTATAGTTTTCAGAAAACAGTTTTCAGAAAATTCTACATTCTTATTTTTCATATTTTAATGTTTTCAATGATTTTTTTTAATATTTTAAGTAAATTTTTTTTTTTAATTTTTAGACACCTAACATAAATACCCTTAAAAAGTATAATATTTGTGAAAAAAATCTTTAAAAAATACACTAAATACCAAAAAATATTTAAAAAATACAAAAATTCAGTACTTTTTTCGTATTTTTGTGTATTTATTAATTTTTTAAAATATTGTTTCACAAGCATTTTACTATTTAGATACCTCTAAGTAAAGTGCATCTAAAAAAGTAAAAAAATTACTTAAAATTTAAAAAATATTCACTAAAAATAAAAAAATACAAAAAACAAAAAATTCAATTTTTAGAAAACTGAATTCAAAAAACTAAAACCAAACACACTAATTGATATCCTTTTTAATAATTTCATTTAAAGTTATTATTATAATATGAAAAAAAAGCTAAACAAAAAAAATCCAAAATAATTAATAGAATATTAATAGCAGCACTCTTTAAATTTAAATTTATGAACCACGCTAACAAATTTTGGGGAAAGATGGTTTAGAGAAGCGAATATATAATGACGTGGAAAAAATAGATGAGGTGGAGTGTGTTGACGAGAGAGAAACACGAAAGAAGCTTGAGGGAATCGCGAGCAGGAACGTGCCAGTAGGAGGAGGCAACATGGCATGCCACGTCGGAGTTGCTTTATAAAACAACAACAACACAACGAAATTGAAATCAAAACATCGCATCTCATCTTTCCGCCTCAAGCCTCGCTTCTCTGTCCTAACAACCCCTCCTCCCCAACCTCCCAATTCTCAATTTGGAATCACCATTTCAAACTACTCTATGGCGTCCCTGCGATTGCATGGCGGTGGTGGATACGAAAGCTTCTCCGCCGCCGCCGCCGTAGCATCTTCTTCCGATCAGCGAGGTTGCGTAGATCATCAGAATCGATTTTTCCCCAACAAAAACAATATTAAGAAGAAGAACTTGTTAATCTCCAAGGAGAATCAGAGGCCAAATCATCAGCAGAAGAAGGCGCAGAGCCACCGTTGTTGTAGTACTACTAGTGTTGCTGCTAATTGGCCGGCCGGCGATAAAGGCCGAGCTGTGATTCCTAGTTGTGATCATGCCTATGCTGCTGATCACTGGACGGAGGTGATCAGCAAATTCGCTGCGAATAAAAGGATGGTGGTTGACAAGGAGGAAAAGAAAGAGGACAACTACAGTTCTCAAAAACTTGATCGCTGGATGAGAGACTCCGTCGTAGAGGTTAGTAATCGAGTTCCCCTTTGTTTTTTCTTTTTCTTTTTTTATTTTTATAAATTCGTTGTTGTGGTGTTGGCACGCTATATTTTAATAGAAAAATGTTTAATAGTTCGAATTTATATGCTTAATAGTCTGAATGTGGACTGAATGGTTCGAATGTATCAAAACGTTCGAGCATTCGGGCCACCTAGGTGGACAGGGGAGGAGGGGAGTTTTGCCCTGTGTGGCTGTCATTGCTTGTCAACAAATTCTCTATAAATAAATAAATAATATTAAAAATTTTTGTGCAAGTGTAATTATAAATGTTGTTGTGGATTTCATCACACCATCACATCATATTGGGATCATAATCTTTATAATTAAAAAGAGTATTTTATACTGTCTTTTAATTTTAATTTGTGTTATTGGTCTTATTCATTATCTAATGTTTTTTTATTTTTATTTTTTATTATTATTTTAAATCAAGGAGTAGTATTCAAGTCATATTATAACTTATTGTATCTTTCAAGTTGCTGTTGGTTTACTAAATGGCACATTTTTTTGCAACTTTTTCATTTCAAATTGAATAACTTGCATGTCTTTTTCATTTTAAACCAACATAATCACTATGATGATGATTCATAATTTTTAATAGAGTCTTACACTTTTGGGTCATTTTTTATTTTCTCATTTCACTATCATGATTCATAATTTTTAAAAAAAATTACACTTTTGGTCATTTTCCATTTTGTTATGTTACTATCACGATAGTTCATAACTAATATTACTTTAGAAAATAATACAACACCCCAATAATTTTTTTATTTTTTTTTTTAAATCAAGGAGTAGTATTCAAGTCATATTCTAACATATTGTATCTTTCAAGTTGCTGTTGGACAACTAAATGGCACATTTTTTGTAACTTTTTCATTTCAAATTGAATAACTTGCATGTCTTTTTCATTTTAAACTAACATAATCACTATGATGATGATTCATAATTTTTAATAGGGTCTTACACTTTTGGGTCATTTTTTATTCAACAATGATTCATCCCATTAAAAACACCACCACTAATAGCACTAATGCATTAAAAAAGTAAAAAAAAAAAAAAAAAAATACAACTCCAAGACCAAAACATCACATCATTACTGGCGGGACCCACTGCCACCTAATTAGTGGGAGTAATTAGTGCTCCCAAACATTTTTCTTTTTTATTTTCTCGTTTCACTATCATGATTCATAATTTTTAAAAAACGTTACTTTTGGTCATTTTCCATTTTGTTATTTCACTATCACGATAGTTCATAACTAATATCACTATAGAAAATAATTCAACACCACAATAGTCTTAATCAACATTAATTACTTGCCCTATTATCATAATAGTCCATATTCTAACATACATTACACTTTTGGTCATTTTCCATTTTGTTATTTCACTGTCACAATAGTTCATAACTAATATCACTATAAAAAATAATTCAACACCACAATAGGCTTAATCAACATTAATTACTTGCCCTATTATCATAATAGTCCATATTCTAACATACAATACACGCGGGGTTTATCATAACATGACCTCTCCTTAAGCCTTTAGTTGTTTTTTTTTTTTTTTTTTTTTTTTTTTTTTTTCAAGAAAGTAAATCAACCCTATATAACAAAATTCTCTAGCATAGACTATAGTCCAAAAAAATCCAAAGTTCCAAACACAGAAACAGGGGACTCTGCATGATATTTATTTTTTTAATCTACTGATAAAAAAAAAGTTTATTTGAATATTTGTTGGAAATGTAATATAGTCTTCTACAACAACATTATGCTTCATTGAGTAGGCAATTTGCATTATATAATTGTTACTGATTCCTTTCTTTTGGGCCACCGTTTACAGATTGTGAATAACATTGGGGAAGCTCCTTTCCTAGTGCATATTTATTCAGACGACGACGATGACGACAAAAGCAAGGAATGTTCATCATCAAAAAAGGGTATGAGATTGGTGAAAGAGAAAGCCGATGCCGATAGCTGGCCTACAATTAAGGGAAGATGGGATGGAGGAATAAGCCCCATTCCCAACGGTGTTATTTTGGTAGAAGAACTCAAACCCAAACAAGTTTCAGACAAGCTCTTTGATGGTGAAGATGAAACTAAAGACATTGTTGACAATAACAATAACAGCAACAGCCAACTGCAATACTCCACAACCAAAATATGGGGTGTGCTGATTCAAGCTAAAGGACTTAATGGCACTGCTTGTTACATCCTCAAGACCTGTCGAGTTGAGAATTTTTTGGGCTTTTGCACCCACTTTTGCTTACTTAGGGTTGAGTGCTTTGTAGATAATGCTGAAACTCAGCTCAAGAAATTGTGGTTGCGGAGATAAGTTTGGATTTATATGTTTACATCATTATTATTCAACATCACCGAAATAATTTAGAGGTGATGAACGCTTGTTAATAATTTACTTAAACTACAAGTACATGGTTATTCACACGAATATGAGTAGATAATAGGTTGTGTAATGTGACAATAAAATATATAATGTTCCATTCATTTTTATATTAAAGTGGTTTTAAATTTTTTTATTCCGTTCGGTTAAAATAATTAGTGGCCATTCCATTATTGTGGTAGAAAGTCAATTCCAAAGAAGCCACCCAAATTAATTAAGACTTTTGTGGTTTTTGATTAATGACTTATTCAAGTTATGATTTAATTATAATTATGTTGGCTTTTTGGTTTTCGAAGGGTATTTTTGTAAATGCGAGCGTGCCAGTAAGGATCAATCAGTCCTTATAGAAATGTTAATTGCCAACCAATTATCAAACGATTATGTTTTAGTTCTTTCAGCCTCAATGAAGAGGACTTTTACTGGTGGCTTGACTTAGGAGAAATTAAGCAAAATAACAGTTAAATGAAGAGTAATTGAAGTATTTCATTAGAATGAAAACTTACAATGATCCAAACTCAGTCTCGTAGAGGTTTACAGCAACAATCTACTTGAAACTACTCCTATGAATGAAGTGCAGTGCAGGAATTTGACGTACAGGAATGTAAAGAGTAGGATTTAAAGAACAGGAAATGTAAAACTAGGAAAGAAAATATGTAAAGTAAGACTGGTTTGTATGATTTGAGTCCGGGAGTTTTTCTGGGGTCTTCTCTACTATTTATACTGCTCAAGGGTGACCATCGAATTGCATTTCCAACCGTCGAACTGCTCCTTCATGATCATCGATCATGTTGCCCCAATATTAGCTCCGTTACGCCATTACTTGCAGTTAAGCTTCCCTCCTAAATTTGAATCTGAAATGCGAGTAACCGTTGGAGCCACGTCACTTTGTATCCCTTTGTTGATCCGCTGCTACTCAGATCTTTTAATAACTAATACTAACTGCCACGTGTACGATCAGGATCGAGGACCTGAATAGTCTTCCTATATTACCCTTATTTCGCCACGTGTCGAATTGTAATTGGCTCGTACAAAATATGTAGCCAACATTACCCCCCGCACTAATATACCCAATATCTGGTGATATTAGTGGATCAAAGTTTTTTTTCACGTCTTAGAACGTGCATGGTTTCCAACAATGCAACTGTCATTTATCATCTGCATTAAACTCCCTTTCAATCTTTTGAACAGCTCCACTACCTTAGTATTCAAACAGACTGGTACACTTTTTATGGCCGAATCAATTATTCCCTCCATTGATCGAGCACACGAAGAGTCATATGATGATGTTCTTTTTCCTCGAAAGAACCTCCATGTATTAATTAGCCACCTTTACCCACCCTTCTATAATCAGGTCATGGATGCCTTTGCAGATTATCAACCCTTGGACTTCGAACATATTGCCCTTAATCCTTCGATTAAAAAACTTACAAATATGGACATGGAAAGGTCTTCTTCTGACTCATCCTCAGACTACGAACAAACTGCTCTCAATCCTTTGATTCAGAAAGTTGCAAATATGGACATAGGAAGTTTTCCTTCACAACCTTCTGCATGGGATAAGGCTGCAACTTCTTCTTCTGGGGCTTTTGACTGGACAAACTGGTCCAAACCTGAAGTCTGTGAGTTAAGGGAACGAATCAACCATTACTTTGTTGAATTTACTGACCCTTTAGAATTCCCTTCTTATGCGCGAAGCTCGGTGGTCTATCATTACGTGCCCATTGACCACCGACGCAGTTTGGAGGAGAATCTGCTTGTGGCATGGTATACATCTTCCATGCCTACAAAGACAGTGCATGTTGCCCGATGCCCAGAAGAGGCACAAGGATACAATCCATCATTCCTAGCTCAGAAGGCGAAGATTTGCTCTTCTGACTGGCTCGATTATTTTAATGCCCTTGTTCCTTCTGCCCTTGCTCCACCTCCTGAAATAGAAGCATCCACACATTCTCTTCTGCCAAATCCTTGCTGGATAGAGAAACCGAGGCTTGTTCTCTCCGCGGATAAGGTCTTTCCACCTTACAAACCACCACCTTCCCCTACTCCGGCTGAGCGGAAACAAGCTCAACTTTTGCTCCCTGTTTTTTCCCACTTGCCCTTCAATGTTCTTGAGGACGAAGTCCTTCTTAAGAACTTTCGATGGGCTTGTGATATTCTAACTCGGGGTCATGTCCTCAATCCCCTCGCCCAAGCAGAGCTTCACATGTTTTTGGACCAACTTCCATTGCTTCTTCACTGGCATCGGACCTCTATGAACACCACACAATCTTTAGACCAACTTTCGTCCCTCCGAATTCATGCCCAATATGAAGCAGAAAACTTTATTGAAGAATTCGATGATTTCAAGAATAAAGATTCTGCATACTGGGATGATTTGGATATAGACGAATTGGAACAAGGATTGAGACAAACAGCTTTCGAAATAAAGGCTGAAGAGCTCTTTTACGAAGTGAGAGCACATCAACTCATGCAGCCAATGTTAGAAGAAATAGAGGACAGAATAAAGAAAGAACAGAAATTCATTGATCATTGTTGGACTAAATTTCATGATCTTGTTATTTATTCCATTTCCTATTTTTATGAGCTTGAGTTTGTACCCAAAAACGGCCATTCGATGTAACTGTTTTTGCTTTAATACCACTAAGACTTCTCCTTATGGTTTGATCTTGTCTCCATTTGTCTTTAAAAGCAATTTCAGAGCTTTGAACTGAACAATCTTTTCCTTCGAATCTAGATTCAATCGTTTTAAATGAATATTAACAAAACGACCATGAATTTTTCCAATTTATGGAATGCAACAGATAGTTTTTGTTGTTTTTTCCATTTAGGATCCATGTTTCGAATTTAACAAACTTACTCTTCAAAACTTGTTTCAATCACAACCAACATATGGTCAATGATTTATTATGATCAATCAGTTTTAAATTGATCTTTTTGTCTTGAACAACAGTCCATACTTTCAAAAATATAGAAGCTCCTTTTCAGGGCTGCACTGTTTTAGATCGAAAAGACAACTTTTCTGAATATATATAAACCAACTATTGGTTTTGATGTTTCGAATGCCAATTTCCATTCCTAAGGGATTTCTAGTTTTACTTCGAAGAACATCACTTTTAATGAGAAACCTAAAACAGGTCTTTAATCCCTTTGAAGTAAACGAATACTTGAGCATTCTTGCATCCATTGGGTACGGAATGTGCTTCGAAGCTGGCTTCTTAGTTTCGAAGCCGTTGTTATTGGACTTTTAGCGTCAAAATCTGGTGTGTTATGTTTTGAACACCAATTCCCATCATCACAGAGTCTCAAGTTTACTTTCACTAAGAAACCTAAGATAGGTCTTTTAATCCCCTTCGAAGTAAATCAAATACTTGAGTATTCTTACATTTTTAAGTACGGAAGTGTGCTTCGAAGCCGACTTCTTTGTTTCGAAGCCGTTGTTTTTTGGCTTTTGGCGCCAAAATCTGGTTTCGAAGCCAAATATTTTACTTCGAAGCTAGCCTCAACATCTGGGCTGTGTTTTTCCCTCCAAATACTATCAATATTTGAAGGAAACTCTTCGTATTCGTACTTTTAGTGCTTAACGAACCAAGCGTTTATATATCCTCCAAACACAAAGGCTTTTGAAACCCTTTTATTTCGTGTTTTGAAATCATTTGCTCGCTCAACACACAAACCCTTTTACCTCTACCGATCTTCCACTCCTCTCTACTTCCTTTCTCAGCTTCACCTTCTGGAAACGTGTACTATCAATGGCTTCTTCTTCGGTGCCGGTCGTAGAGCGTGTGAGCCCATCTGTAACCCTGAAGAGGCTCATTGATGCGGAATGTGAGAAGTACAAAGCTGGGGAGAAAAATGCTATCGATGGACGAATCTTCGTCCCTCGTCGCCATGTGCAGCAAGACTACGTGCTTGGGCCCATTTTCAAAGAGATCCTTACTGAGCTCCCAGCCCTATATCCTCGTTTGGAAAACCAATGTCTTCTTTACGAAGGTGGTCTTGACTGGAAGAGTTGGAGGATAAACCACCCCCACCGATGCTGGCCCACGGTGAGACCGGAGTGGCAAGAATGGTATGACCGGGTTGTCCCTGCTAGAACTCTGGACCTTTAAGAGCTCTGCTTTCTCGATGCTCTCTGACTATCCAGGGTAACTATCTCAGAGGACCCTTTCCTAATTCCTGCTGCCTTGTGTTTTTGGAATCCTATCTTTAATTTCTTTCAATTTAGATGTGGGATGATGGCCCCTTCTGTTCTTGACATTTGCCATCTACTAGGATTATCCCCAATTGGTACCCCCTTTGGACCAGATTACCCTGACTCAGCAGTCCCTTTCTCCTTCCCCTCTCTTAACTCATCCTATAGTGATTTCGCTAAGGCTGAGAATAAAAGAGAGGGCTTTGTGACTGATAGGGAGTTCTTTTCTTTCCTATTGTATTGGCTTTGCAAATTCCTCTTCTGTACCTCTTCTCAGAGAATCATGCCTGAATTTGCCCCTCTTGCCAAAGCCTTCGTTTTACAGAAAAGGGTGGCCTTAGCCCCATATGTTCTAGGCTATGTATATAGAGTCTGTTCCCTCTTCTGTGAGAAACCCTTAGATGCTAACCAAGGAGGGCCATTCTGGATCCTTCAGCTTTGGCTTTTTGCCTATTTCACCAAGTTACAATCCAAATGCCTTAAATTTTCTGAGCCAAACCCTCTTACTCATGGCATAAGGCTGGCCAATGCTTCACTTTACCCCTCCACTTTTGCTTTTTACTTCTCTTTCTTCCACCAACTTCCAGCTTCCCTGCCTACTTTCCGTTTCCGTCCCTTCGAACCGCCATTGGTCCATCTTGGTTGAGGAATTTCCTAAGTGACAGGTCCTGCGCCTCACCTGCTCACAAAGATATATGGGCTTCCATTCTGA
The DNA here is from genome assembly GCA_030407325.1 of Camellia japonica. Classification (NCBI taxonomy): domain Eukaryota; kingdom Viridiplantae; phylum Streptophyta; class Magnoliopsida; order Ericales; family Theaceae; genus Camellia; species Camellia japonica. Next base: position 104,485,214 of record JAPPVO010000003.1, read on the forward strand.
TCCCTAGAGAGTTATTTATTGGGACCTTGAACCCCAGAGCCTACAAATGCATAGCTGAGCCGTATTGTCCTGCTCAATTTGCTAGACAATTTGGCTTCACACAAAGGGTCCCAATACCTCTCTGCAGCAATACCAATCTAAGTCTCACTAAGAGGGATCTGAAAGTTCGGAGGTCCAGGCTAGAAGAGGCAACTCCAAATTTATAGATGACTTGGTCAATTTCGAGTATACCCCTTTCCTTCCTCAGGGTACCTTGTTGAAGAGGTACCAGAACTGGTGGGCGACCAACATGGAAGTATACTTGGTCATTCTTCTCAGAACCTGCTAATGGTGTTGGATCTGCCCAAGCCCAAAGGAGTGGAACTGTATCTTCCACTGTTTCAGTTGCAGTGCTTGCGTCCACTCCTGGTGCCTCAACTCCTCCTAGAGTCACTCGGGCTACTTCGAAGAGAAAGGTTACACCTTTGTTTCTTTTCCTTTGGCCCTCTCTATAATGGTTGTAGTCTTATCCTTAGTCTTCTTTTGTGAAGGTAGCCATAACANATAATTAGGAATCATGCATCTTTCTAACTAGTTCTGTTTTGACTTGGGGTATTCGGTGAGTTTTACGCTTTAACATATTGCATGAGTGTGATTGCCATATTGCCATGTTGCATGATTAGCATGCTTGCCATGAAGCTATATGCTTAAATGCTAAACTGCATGAATGCCTGTGGATGAAGGCTTGTTGTTTGAATTGGAATGATTCAACAAATGTATGTTTTAAGCCCACTTTGTTAAGTGACAAATCATGTTTTAAGCCCACTATGTTTGGTGGCAAAATCGCATCTTTAAGCCCACTTAAGGTGACAAATTCAAACCATTTTCGCAAGCAAACATGAGTTGAACTGTTCTAAATTGAGCAAGGTAGTCTATACTTGCATGTGTGCATCACATAGTAAAGTTAGTTTAATAACCGGAATAAGAATGCATAATGTTTATAAAACGTCATCTCATGATTAGTAGAGGCTGATCTTTGATCGGACGAGCGGGGGTGCTCATTTCATGATCTTCCCCCTTCTACCCAAGTTCCCGAGCCGAGACAACTTTGGTGATGACGGACACGTGGCCTTCGGCACGAGTCAGGATTTCCTAAATTTTCTTAAAATAAAAAATATTTAGGTGGTGACTCTGTATCTGGCAAAGCAGTCCAATTTTGGTACTTTTTTTTATTCAAAATCAATTTTCCAAAACGATTTGCCAGATTTGGACTCTTGGTGTTTATCAGTTTCATATTGCACTTGTGAGATTAGATTCAGAACCGCGGGAGTCTGAACTGTTAGGCCTTCTTTTCAAACCCTTTCTAAAGGCGGGGCGCGGAAAAAAGGTGAGTCCACAGCAAGGGTTACAACAAATCCGCTGGCCTCTGATGTTGTTGACAAGTAAGACACCTCGATACAAACACGGCTACATTCTTCTTCATTCGCCTTCACCAAAACTGGCGACTAAGGTCGTGATACATCTTTATGCCTCTCGGATGCACCGTAAGGCGTGAATGGTGAAACTCTTAGAGTACTTCCTCTCGACAAGACTCTGGCACGAAAAGGCAGTCACGGTATCTAACACTCGAGTTGGGATACACATTCAAGCTTTTCTCTACCTTTCCACTAGAGATCTTTTCCCAGGGGGTTCTGTGATGACCCAGACTTGCTAATCATGATTTTAATTAATTAATTTTAATTGAACTAAGTGCCTAGTAATTTAATTTGTGCATATCTGTCCAAATTGGAAAATTGCCCGTTAAGGTAACAATTTTGAAACTGAAATCGACAATCTTATTGGGTGCACAAATTGAAATTGAGTACATGGATGGACTTATGGGATTTTTAAAGCCATTTGGGAAATTTAATTGAAAATTGATTTAGTTTATTGAAATTTTCTGTGATTGAATTGAGCCTTAATTGGAACTATTAATTATGTTCCTACATGTTAATTATGTGATTAAGTGTTATTGATTGTTATGAGATTTGACTTGTATTGTTTGAACAAATAGGTTAGAATGAAAATTAACCTGTTTGATTCGCTAATTTTAACAAGTTAGAATTAAATAATTGGATAAGAATTAGAGCCTAATTCATTTTAGTATAATTTAATTTAGTGTAATTCAGATCATAAAATGATGAGAATTAATTTAAGTGATTGAATTTGATTTACATTAATTAATGTGATTTATTATTAGCTTAAGTTAACTTTGAAGAATAAGATGATATATATATATATATATAAAGAAAAAGAAATGAATAATAAATAAATCCCACTCATCAATGGACTAAAGTAGAGAACTTGTGGGGCTTCTCATGCAATACACGTAGAGAGAGAAAGGGAGAATAAACATTTGAGAGTTCACCAAGGATTAGAAGAAGAGAAGAAGAAGAAGAAGAAGAGATTGAAGAGAGGGTTAGGGAAAAACATTCAAGACAACTCAAATTGTTCACTCTAGGTAAGAACTCCTCTCTTGAATCTTATGGAATGGAAGTAATGTACTCATAACTTAAGGAAATTCAAGAATGTTTAAAGATTTCATAAGTTTATTTAAGATTTGTTGATATAGACAGAAATTGATACATGCATGGCAAGATTCTTAATTATTCTTGATCAAACATTCATGTACTTGCATGAACCTCCAAATTGAAGAGAAAACTCCATGGGAATTGAGAATTTAAGGCTTAATATGGCAATGTTTATGATTATACATTACAAGTCTTGAAGTAAAATTAGAGATGAGACTATATGATTATAGAAATAAGAAATTAGATGCATTAATTTTTAAACCCTACCATGCATGGCATAATTCTTGAATTTCATGATCATCTATGTATTTTCTTGTATGAATTTTCAAAGTTGAAGGGAATTTTTTATGGGATTTGAAGATTGAAGCTCAAAGATGGAAAATTGTATGAAGTAGCATGATAATTCAAGCCTTACTTGAGAATTAATTAAACTCAATTGAAATTGAGTTATGCTTAAGATTGTGGAATTAAATGTGAAGATTAATTATTTCGGCCTTGATTTGCTTGAAAATGGAGTTGAAATTGCAAAGTGTACATATTATGAATTTCTAATTCAGTAATTTAAACATGACTGAATAATTATAATTTAATGTGTATGAACCTAATTTAAGTTTGATTGTGTAATTAGTGAAGTTAATAAGGGTGGTATATGATTAGATTATTTATATTTAATTAGTTTGGTTAATACATAGCTAAACATATTTTAATTGGAGCTTAATAATCTAATTTATTCCTAATACTAGTCATCCATATTTAAAAGGAATGGAAGAAAAATAAATATGAATAACCGAATGAAAAATTAGAATCAAATGAGAGAAAACGAATAGAGATCGAACGATCGAATTAAATAGAATTGTAAGAGTGTAATTGTAATTGTGTTGTGCTTGACTTTATTTGTTTAAGTCGGAACCCGAACCATTATTACATGTACCGAGAAGCCCACTGTGAGTAATACTGTTGTAAAGATATGTTCAAATTATATTTATTTTCTGGTTGATAAATTATATTGGTTTCTAAAGTGATACTTTTTATTGACTGAATGATGATCCTATTTTCTGAACTATATTCGTGACATCCATAGCATATTCCTATTGTTATTGATATTGTTATCGCTATTGTTACAGAGATCTCTGTTAGTTTCAATTTTTGGAACTATTGTCTATTGTTTGATGGCCATCAATTGATTGTTCGGTCTTTAAAACCAATTGTATTGTTGCTATTGGATGTACCACGTATGACTTATATGAATCTGAATGATTGTTAAATTGAACGATTGAATGATTGATTTGCACAAGTTATTGATTAAGAAAATGTTCTATTGATAATCGATTATTTCAAATATTGTGAGGACATCATTCATAACCTTTTACGTAGTTGTTATTCACTAGGCTTTAGTTCATTGTTTATTATATATATGTAGGTGATCGGGGCACCGAATCAGAGTTAACGACGTCGACTCGAACTCTGTTTTTGTTAAGCCAACTACTGTGCCTCACTGCGAGGTTCCGAACCATTGCATGTCAGGGCTTATTGGGTGATTCAAATTCACCCTTTGGACATTGTGTTTATGAGATAAGAGTGTTTATTGAGTTTTGTTAACTGTTTTAGGCAGTGAGATTTAATTCCCTAGCTTATGTTTGTTATGTACACATGTGTGTTATGGACTTAAGTGTTTATGTATATACCTATGTATATGCAAGTTTATTTTCATTTAAGTCCCCACAGCTCATTGGACGGTATTTTCTATTATTATTTGGCTTCCGCCAGCCCCCATTATTATGTTATTGTTATTATTGTTAAACAGGCCTTTGGTAATCACGGATTACTGGCCGGTTACGACGCTAAACCTATAGAGGCAAGTTTGGGTCGTGATAGTTTCTACCTCAAGATCACCCTTTTGCGCTTCTATCACTCGGTTCATAAGTTGTCCCACTACTGAAAAAAAGGCTGCAGACTCCACGGACTCGCTAAGATGCATGTCAAACTCACCAATAGCACCCAACATTTCTCATTCCCGAATGGCAATACTAGCCACACTACCAATGGATTTCCTACTCAAGGCATTGGCCACAACATTGGCCTTCCCCAGATGATAATGAAACTCAAAATCATAATCTTCTATAAACTGCATCCACCTCCTCTATCTCAGATTCAGGTCCTTCTGTGTAAACAGATATTTCAGACTCTTGTGATCAGAAAATACTTCAAACTTCTCACCATACAAGTAATGCCTCCAAATCTTTAAGGCAAAGATCACCACCGCTAACTCTAAGTCATAAGTAGAGTAGTTCTTCTCATGTGTTTTTAACTGTCGCAAGTCATAAGCTACTACATGCCCCTCTTGCATCAATACACAACCCAAACCTTCCTGTGAAGCATCACAATAAACCGAATAGCCCAAACCCCTCCCCAGAATAATCAATACTGGAGGAGTGATAAGTCTAACCTTAAGCTCTTGAAAAGACTTCTCACAAGTCTCGCTCCATACGAACTTAATTCCTTTCATCGTTAGTCTAGTTAAAGGTGAAGCTAATCTAGAGAAATCTTTCACAAACCGACGGTAATACCCAGCCAACCCCAAGAAACGACGGATCTCAAAAGCATTCTTAGGTTGTTTCCAATCTTGCACTGTCTCTATCTTGGATGAATCTACAGTCACCCCTTCCTCAAATACCACATGGCGTAAGAACTTAACCTCTCTCAACCAGAATTCACATTTCCCAAACTTAGCATACAGTTTGTGGGCTCTAAGCAATTCAACCACTCGCAAGTGTTCATTGTGCTCCTCCTCAGAGGGTGAGTAAATCAAGATGTCATCAACAAAGACAACCACAAAAATGGTCTAGGAACTCACGAAAGATCCGGTTTATCGCCCAAAGGGCATCACTAGAAACTCGTAATGGCCATACTGCGTATCCTCCTCTCTTACTCTCAACTGGTGATAACTTGATCTCAGGTCTATCTTAGAAAAGCAACAAAACCTCTTCAACTAATCAAACAAATCATCTATACGAGGCATTGGGTACTTGTTCTTAACAGTTACCCGGTTCAACTTCCGGTAATCGATACAAAGTCACAACGCACTATCTTTCTTTTTGGCAAAGAGAGCCGGTGCTCTCCAAAGGTAGAGTACTAGGGCGGATAAAACTTTTATCTAACAGTTCTTGGAGTTGAATCTTCAACTCACTCAACTTGACTGGTACAAATTTATATGGTGCCATAAAAATCGATGATGTGCCAGGCAATAAGTCAATTAAGAACTCAATCTCATGGAGAGGTGGTAAACTATTGAGATCCCTAGGAAAAACATCTAGGTATTCACAAACTACCCTTGGCAACTCAATTCGGATTTCATCACACTCACTACCAAAGAAGTTGCAAGAAGACAACTAAGTTCACCCCGCCCACGCGGATCATACACCGGTGATAAAACTCTATCAACCCGATCCCCCAAGAAATAAAAGCAATCACCGCTCAAGGTACATATAGTAACCCTCTAACGGTAACAATCTATGATAGCCCGATACGATGACAACCAGTCCATACCCAACATAACATCAAAACTCGACATATCAATCAACACAAATGCCAAAGGAAGTCGGCGACCAACAACCTCTATGTCACAACCTCGACACGCTTGCTCCAAAACAATCTCACCACTAATAGGTGACTCTACACTGAGAGGAAATGCTAACTGAGCCAACTCTAACTCCAAAACCGATGCAAATGCAAACGAGATGAATGAATGAGATGCATCCGTATCAATTAACACATTGACAATAGAATTGCATAACAAAAAAGTACCTCTCACAACTGAAGGCGCTAGCACTAAGTCTGGCGTGGTAACAACATACACATGCTTTGTAAGTCTCTACTCTACTTGCTCACCCCTCGGAGCATAAGTCTGATACACTGACTGAGCTAAAGAGGCTCCCTGATTGGCCTTTGAGGCCTATACTGATTGTGTAGGCCGGTGGCTCTATGTTTTCCTTGAATCAGATGCACCAGGTGTGCCACACAACTAAAGGTAAAATATCTTCATGTGCGCTGACTGCCCACACTGATAACATGTAGGCGGCTGCCCTCTTCTTTAACTCTGGCTCTGAGAGCGAGCCGAAAACGATGTATCCTACTGCCCTCCTCTCTACGGGGAAGCTGGTGATTTGTGACCCAACTGACCACATTTGTAACAAGAGAAACTCCCCTAATTACCTCTCCCTGAACCCGAACTTGGCACAGGAAAGGTGGATCGAGACTGAGCTCCTTGGAGCTGCTGTGGGTTAGAACTCCTCTGTCTCTTACTGTCCCCCTAAACATCATGACTCCTCCTGGAGTCCCTCATCCGCTCCTCCTCCAACTACATCACAGTCTCAAGATGAGTTGCCGACTCTACAAATTGTCCGTAATCCCTAATCATTAACGCGACCACCTTGAAAAAGAGCCCGGTCCTCAACCTCGTCTCAAACTCAACACAACGGCATTCTGCCGTCGCCACAAGCTCAAGTGCAAATCTAGAGAGGCTAGTAAAAACTGCCTCAAACTCGGCTACTGGCGTGTTGAACTGCTTGAGCTTTAGAAACTGCTCCCTCAACTTCTCCCTAGCCGTGGGAGGTAAAAACTTGTCTTGGAAGGCATTGACAAAAGCCTCCCAAGTCACTCCAATGCGCCCACGCGCATACTTCCACCACTGACCCGCATCTCCCTTCAGTTGGAAGGATGCCAGGGTCACTCTCAGTTCGTTGTCCTCGATGCCAAGCATCTCAAACGTCTTCACAATCTGCTCCAGCCACTCATTCGCCTTCAGTGGCTCCTTTGGATCGCCTAGAAACTTATCTGGATTTGACCAGAAAAACTCCCTATTTAGAAAAGACGGCCCTGTCTTAGCAACCTAGGCCTGGACTTGATTCTCAGCTCTGAGAATGTCCATAGATTCCCACAATGCTCCAGCCATTTCGCGGGCCAAAGCGCCCATAGCCTGCTGACCAACTGGCTCAGCCACATTGGCGTGACCAACTCCTTCTTCTTGTGCCGGAATATCATCTGGTAAATGCACTTATGCCTTCCAGGCCTACCACCACTACGTCCACGTCCTGACATCCTAATAAAGGTAACAAAAGAGATTAACACATTTACAAATATGTCGAAACTAACTCACTCGCGTCTTAATACGGTGGACAACAGTAATTCACTCTACATAAACACGTAGTCACATAAACATATACGAATTTTCCTTCTTGGATAATGACCGTCCCGCGGCGTTGCCAAAATTCTAATTAGACACAGCAGTGATCAAGTGCTCTTTTAATGGGATTTCTAGAAACCCGTAAACCCAATCAACATCTTAGGAATTAAATCTCATACCCATATAATTATATAAGCATGTTATCAAATAAGCATAATATACATACAACCATCTCTGCTAAGCAAGACAACCCATTATGGTAATAACTACTTCTCATGTACCCAAAGTATTCAAACTCGGTATACTTTGATACCAAGTTGTGACGCCCCGAAATAAATACAATAATCAGTCCACAATATTAATCGAAGAACAACACAAGATGAAATAATTATCTTTCATTAACTTCCAGTTTCTTTTGCAAAAGTGCAACATATGCGGATATACATTCACAAGTCTAACCCTGAATCTATAGCATATGTGACATGATGAAGAATGTAAAATCAAAGATAAACAATTAAGAGAATGCCCTAAATGTTTACAACTTTCCAAGCTAGTACTTGGTTACAACAAAATGGATTTAAATCTGCTACATTTAACGGCCCTTGGCTTGTATAAAACAAATACACAATTAAACAAAAATGAAGCTCTTGCTCCAAGTCCAACCAAGCTATTGCCTTGACGGAAGCATATCACCAGCACCTAAAATATTTTTCCCATGTTGGGTGAGCTAAAACCCAGTAGAAATAATCCAACACACAACATATGAATTTTAATAAAGGTATAAAGTGAATGCATATGCAATGCTCGTGCCAAAGTATTTCATTTCTTCTTTCTCATGATCATACGATACCCGATTAATATCACAGTTATCAATTATGTCATTTACTATAGAAAACAGGGCAGTGAATTATACTTAGGAAATTCTAAAACAAATCAATAACCTTTCCTGAAATTTCGTCTAGAGAAAACTGTAAAACGGGACCCATGTAAACGTAGGCTATACAAGCACTACTATTGCCATTTCATGGAAATTTTGTCCGCAGGATCGGCACCCATGTACACGTGCAGTTTTTGGGACTTTCACCCTGGACACTCCGGCTAACTTATTTCAATGTACAACATTCAATTCTCGGGTTCACCCATTTTCTCAAAATGATACACATTGGCAAAGTATAAATATAAAACAATACTCAATGCAAATGAATAAAAAAATAGTTTTAATTCTCGTAATCCTCATGCAATTTTTACAACAATCATAGCTATCCTCCATGAATAGCCCAAAACAGATATATTTAATAAATAGAAAATTTCAATAACAATATACATTATTATCATTTCAAGATGTAAGCGATATAACATATCCAACTCCACCATCATCATCAATATCCTCCATCACCATCATCAAGACGTGAGTAATATTACAAAACCAACATCATTCTTTAATATTTTTTCAACACATGTCAAACCCATGGTTTTAGAGAAAAACCTCGTTTTCTTTCAAAATCATTTTTGAGTAGAGAAAGATATCATTTCAATTACATAAAACCCAGCGTCATTTCCATTATCTTTACAAAATCAACATTTGATATTTCTAGGGCAGAATCCCCTTTTTCTTTAGAAATCATTTCCAAGGGTGAAAACCCATCACTTCATCATAGATCAATAATAAACACCTTTCTACAAGCATTTCCAACAAATCATTTGAAAACCCCACCTTTTGATTTTCAACCCAAATCCTAGATTTGTCCAAAATCTCCAAAAATCATAATATTGTTTTAGAAATAACAAATAGCTAAGTTAAAATTCATAAGAGAGTGCAGAGAATCCCTACCTCAACTTAGAAGGAGAAGAAGGAAGAAAGCCCAAAAGTCGACGGAGACGAAACGACGATTTGCTCCGATCAAAACGAAACGCTCGACAAACTCTCACTTAATCTCAAAGGAGCAAGGTGGGGAGATGCTTCCAAGTGAGTAGATTTAAACATCTTTGAGCGGAAAAAGTGAGTTTAGAGAGAGAAAAGAGGGACTCACGGTTTAGAGAGGGAAAAGAGAAGAAAAAGTGAAGAAAATGGTGATGAAGTGAGAGGTCTATTTTATAGTGCTAGGTTAAAGTGAAATAAGGTCCTAAAATCAACCCAAAAGAACAAGTCAAAATCTCGAAGAAGTAGGGCCCAAAACCCAACTAAAATCTGGAAAAAAAAAAACTAGCAGGGGTCGACCCTTGTGTTGGTGGTGTTGACCCTTCAGGAAAAAATGACAATGCTGACACAAGACAAGGTGTCAACCCTTGGACTAGAGGTGTCGACACTAAATTTTAGTAACCAACCCAGATTCTACTATATACAAGGGTTGACCCTTCTTAAACTGGTGTAGACCCTTGAGGCCAACAACAAAAGACAAGTGTCGACACCACCAAGGTTGCTGTTGACCCTAAATTTCAGTAGCTATTCCAAGAACATAGCAGTAAGATGGTATCGACCCTTCCAACACTGGTGTTGACCCTTGGAACTTAACAAAACAAAGATAAGAGGGTAGTATCGACCCCCGAAGCCAAAACCAAATATGAAGAGAAAAGAACGACCTTCACAAATATGGTTTCCCAAATTCAAAAGCAATAAATGGATCGGGTCTAAGCCCGGATCGCTATAATAACTATTCAGATTTCAACTGTAAAATGAAAATTCAATTAAAAGATAACAAAATATTTAAATAAAAAAGATTAAGATTGAGATATAAATATCCAAAAAAGATGATAATTTTTTGAACGATCTATGTTTATATTTTGTTAGTTTGTTATAGAATTCCTATATATTTCAGCTTAATCTTTTTAAAATTTCAAGTTGAACTTAATATTTTATCTTTTAAAATCATCAATTAATTATCCATATAAATTTGAAATATTATAGGATTTCATATAAGTATATCTTTTGTCTAAGCATAATTTTTTCAATATAAAAACAAATTTATGCAAAAGGAACCATGAACAGAAGATTGGGGGAAAAACAATCAACATTGAGCCATTTTTGATCCCTTTTCGATGCCTAAAAATCTTAAATATTTGCTTTACATTTGAAATGTGGACTTGTATGACTTTTTACATTTGTGAGAAAGTGAGTTTATATAAATGGATATTATTATTTTATTTTAATTTTTTTTTGTTACGATATGTTTTTTTCTTTATTTCTTTCTTTTTGCTAATAATGTATCATTAAATCGAGATTTTATTACTCTCTCTCTCTCTCTCTCTCTCTCTCTAAAGTGCTACTATTATCAATTTTTAACTCTTTCACTTATTGACTATTCATCAGTTGATTTTTTTATTATTGATTATTCTATTGAAATAACTCATAATTAAATTTATTTTCAGAAACTGATTTCTTTGAGAACTAAACCATAAACTTCTTCTTTTTTTTAAATTTTTTTTTATTCAGATTCAAAGTTTGAGCTTATGTTGGTCAATTCAACTTTATGCATTTTCAAACCCTTTTTTTTATTATAAATTATTCCAAACCTATTTTTGTTTAATGAATCAATATAACTAAAAAACAAATAGCATGTAAAAAAAAAAATTTAACCACTAACTTAATATAATGGGAATTAAAATTAATTTTATTTTAATTCATTATATTATGTGGGATGATTAATGTAATATCTACTATTGATTAAACAAAAGAATAATGCTATATCCATCAATTAATATACTAATTAGTGTACCAATTGTTGATGTGACATAATTTAAAAGGTTTTTAGTATTTGTAATGTGATTAATGAGTGTGTTCAATAATAATTTCATAACTAGTGTTGGTACACTAATTAGTACATTAATTGGTACATGTTGCACCACCGTAAACAAAATTAGTGTTGCTTTTATTTAATATTAGTCATTTTGATTAATTATAATATGCTTTTGTTACTCTACTTGTGGTTGTCTGAAGTAATTCTTAGATAAATTGGTTATTATTTATGTGATGATTTCCTTAATATATGATAGTTTTTTAAAAACTTCCAATAATGTGAAAAATTAAATATTTTTAATGTGTGAAATAAGATTTATATATACAAACTAAATAAAAATATTAAAAAATATAATCAAATAGTAATATATATATTTTTTTTAATTTATTGATTTTCTAAAATTTCGTGCATCATGCGGATAACACTAGTGTAATAAATAGGAATGTATCATTGCAATACTATGAGATACTCCATTATGGCATGTTCATTGCATTACTACTATTCAACATTATGATGACACGCCACATCAAAGGCAAATTATCTGTTTGTTGCCATTCTAACATTACTTGTAATTTTTCTGAGAGAAAAGATATTTTTACAGAAAAATATATAATATATATATACATAATTTGTTATTAAAATGAAATGATATGATAGTAATATTTATGTAATTGACAATTAATTGGATGACTTTTTGTTTAAAAGTAATTGGCCAACTTGTGCCATCTCATTCTATAAAGGTATTCTGTATTTATTTTGTTTGTTTGTACGAAGGAAAATCTTATAAATCTTAACATTTTTACCAAATATTTATAAAATGTCTGTGTGATACTCATGAGATATTTAATAAAAATGTTGATATTTCTAACATTAATATTGTATAGATGGCATGAAAATATCTTTTAAATGGTATATATTATATACATCTTATAACTAAAAGAAAAATAATTTAATTTCAATTTTTTAAGTCATAACTAAAAAAAAAAATTTTTAAAAATATCATAACTAAATATAACATGATGTATAATTAAAGAACTCATGAATCATAACTAAAATAATATTATAACTAAAAAAAAAATTAATTATAACTAAAGGTGAAAATAATATAACTGGAGGTGTATATGGTACATCTTTTTAAAGAAATATATATTAGAAAGTAGATTCTACTATGAACACTCCTTACCATATATATTTTAATTTATGTTCATTCTTTCTTTAATTATAATCTTATTTCAATTAAATTATATCTCATATATTTTAAAATTATATAATTATATTACTTTATTTTTAATTATTAGATAGATACGGTACGCATATTTTAACCATAAATAGAATAGCAATGCAGCGATCGGAAAAAGGGGGACAAATAGTTGGAAATAAAAGCTCACGGTGAATAAGAGAGAGAGAGAGAGAGAGAGAGAGAATGAGCGGAGTAGGGAAGACGGTGTGTGTGACGGGGAGCGTCCGGGTACATGGCTTCGTGGCTTGTCAAGTTGTTGCTCCAACGTGGTTATACTGTCAAAGCCTCTGGGGTCTCTCTCTCTCTCTCTCTCTCTCTTTTGATATCTAATTCTTTTGGCTATCTTGATTTCTTCACTTTGATATCTAATTCTTTTGGCTATCTTGATTTCTTTGACAACAATGTTAGTGGCTCGAAAAACATGACTACAATGACTTGAAACACTCAAAACAGCATCGTTTTAGGTATAATACGACGTTATTTTGACATATTTAAGCCATTCGAGTCACATAAATTCAGGCACCAACCATTTTCCTTTCTTTGAATACCCAATACCTGATTTTGCTATGCGAGTCACTTCCCTTTGATTAGTGCTATGTTATATATATATATATATATATATATATTTTTTTTTTAATTTGTTTTTTTGGCTGTTTTGGGGATGTTTTTATTGAGTAATTTTATGCGTTTGTCTTATTGGCTAGATTAATCTCTTTTATTTTTTTGTTGGCTAACCTCAACCCATATGCCAAATAGAGCTTAAATAAATTTAATTTTTTACATGAATAATTTTTTCAATTGATTGTATAAAAATCAAAGATTTGAATAACCTAATTTTCAGTTGGATTATAATGAAATTGTAAAATGTCAAAAAGCCATAAAATCAAAACAATACAAAACCAGGCCATACCCCCTCTCTCTCTCTCTCTATCTCTCTCCATATCTATGTGGGAGTTATGATTTGGTGCATTTGTTGTGTTGTGAAATTGTGTGTGCATAGTAAATCAAAACATTCAACAAGAGGGAAGCATAATTTATGTTTGGCTATGGATCTTATTGGAGAGGTAGGTACAAATTCCTATTTAGGTTGACTTGAAAATTAGTTGTGTTACATGACATTTCTATTTTGTCTTAGGCCAAGTTTGACATGATTGAAAAAGACAAAAAGTCAAAAAGTCACTATCTTATTTAAGTCACATCATTTATTTAAATCACATCACTCTCTAACACATCACTTCAAACCCAACCAAACCCAACCCATATTTCAAAAAGTCAAAAAGTACACTTATTTAGTCTTCCAAACTAGGCCTGGCCTCGTTGTTTGGCTCTTAGGATAGAGGGGATTAAGAATACGTTGTGATTGAGTGGGGAGATTATTAGTGTGGTAATATTAGGTTGGAGACGTAGAATAAAGAGTGTTATTTGTACACTATCAAATTAGTAATACTATAGATATAGATAGTATTAATTTTAAAATTAATATTTTTTAATTTTTAGTATTTTTTTAATATTATAATTATTAATATTTTTGTACTTTTTAAGTCGAGTTAATCCAGAGACACTTAAAAAATATAAATTTTGCATAAAAATCATTTAAAAATTCACTAATTATAAAAAATCATATTTTTTTAGTATTTAGACCTCGTTTGGCAAGTGGCTTTTTCAACCACAAAGCCAAAAAGTTATTAAAAAAGTCTGTTCCCAAACGAGGCCTTATTAAAAAATTTAAATATTTCTTTCACACATAAATTATTTAAAAAAAATAATATTAACCATTTTATTTTATATTTTAATCCATTAATCCCATCTCATATGTTTTCCTTCCATGCTAGTCCAACCAAGGAGGGGGATTGCTAGTCCCCTTGGAGTGTTAATCCCATCACAACCCTCCACAACAAACACTCTCTATGTGGTTGGCCCTCCCTCACTATTAGTCCAATCCCCTTCACTCATGGAGCCAAACAAACATGGCCTTTGTGTCCACCAGATTTGACCTTTATTTTCTCCAAATCTATCCCCACTCCTCTCCTAATCCTTGTCATAGCTTTAGTGCTTTAATCGATTGTAAATGATGGGTCCAATCAAGAATAAGAGAGAGAACCCTAGTCTAGAGAGAGATTTCTCAATCAATCAATGTTCAATATTTAAAAGTTAGTTACGAAATGGTTATCACTTCCCTAGATATAGGCTAACAACTACCCACCACTAACTATCACATACAAGGACATGATGTCCTACATCAGTTTTGTTGCTTATAAAGTTGTTGGTAGTGAAGACATTGTAATCACAAAACAGCTTCTAGCCATCGGATGGTTGTATTGTCAAATTCACTACTTATAATTGTTAGCCACTCATATGCTTATAAACATCAAATATAAAGTTACCTCTAGATGCAATCATATTAATGTATGTATTATACAATTATGTGTATGAATTGAATGTGTATGAACAAGTACAAAATTCTCACGGTTGATGTCCTAGATTTGCATGCCATTTAAATGTGCTTAGTGCATTATAGAAACGTTCAAAGTTTAGGGTACTTGAAAATCTGAGTTTTGAAGTTCATAATGTCCTTGTTTCATATTCATTGATGCTCTCACTTGAAAATCTGGCCACTTAGACACCTTAAGAATTTTGGTTTTCTATGTTCTTTTAGATCTTGTTTGAACAAGTGATCTAGGCCAACAAAATCGAAGGAAAAAAAAAAATTGAAAAAAATTCATATGTCCATCATTGTAATACATCATTTGCCGCTATAACACATTGTTTGTTGGTTTCAATGATCTATTTTTTTGTGTAAATTTTCAAATGTAGGATTTTCAATGGACCATTCTGCATGAAGGGCCATAATTTTGTTTCAATCGATATGCTTTGTATGATTGTTGATAATTTGCAATTGTAATGGCTGTTCTTTCTATTCTGTTGAATGCTTCTGTGTTTTCCCATCCCTTTTTTCTGCTACCAGCTTTGGTATGTGCTATCAAAGACTTTAGCAGAGGATGCCGCCTGGAAGTTTACAAAAGAAAAGGCTATTGACATGGTTACAATTAACCCAGCAATGGTTATCGGTCCTCTCTTGCAGCCAATGCTCAATACAAGTGCTGCTGCAATTTTGAACTTAATAAATGGTATGTGTTCTTTATATTTTATAACAGACGCATGTAATCTGTTCTCATTTATGGATGACATGACATTTCCTTTCAGCTAATTATTCAGGAGGAACTATGGTTACTTTTGTGAAACAACATATTTATATTTCTGTTGAATCAAACTATTCCCCAAGAAGCTGTATATTGGGCTTTGGCTTCTCTTTCCTTCATTTCATGATATGTATTGTTGATGAGTAACATAAATAAATAAATCTATAATGTAATTTTCCTAGGAGCATTTTAATATTCTTCCATCTAGAAATAATTGTTGCTGAAACTTGAAGCATAAAACTTTAGTTGAATTAATAAGGCTTTTGCCATATTTTATTTTTTGCAAAATGATGTGGAACTTCTTTTTAAGGGAATAATGGACCTGTTTATTTGCTCCTTTATTCTGCAGGTTCACAAACATTTCCAAATTCTACATTTGGATGGGTTAATGTTAAGATGTTGCCAATGCACATATTCAAGCATTTGAGATTCCTTCAGCTAATGGAAGATATTGTTTGGTTGAGAGCATTGCACACTACTCTGAAGTTGTGAAGATACTACAAGAAGCAGTTTCCTGCTTTTCAACTTCCAGAAAAGTAAGTGATTTATCTCATATTCAGTTTATTAAACTCTGCTTCAATGTTTCTTCTTTTTGAACTGTTTAGCATGTTGTTTCAATTTATTTAACTCGAGTAAATTTAGACAATTCATCTCAGCTATTACTTATGGTCTGATAGGATTTGTTTCAATAGTATTTCCCTTACCTTTTCTAACAGTCTCTGTGAGACCCATCTGCTCCTACTAATTTGTCATGTCATTTTATGTGGTTTTCACATACTACCTTTTAAAACATAGTTATGGGACAAGTATGACATAGCCGATGAGGTAAAAAGAGGCTCAGTTGGAAATTCTTGAATTGTATCATTTTCTTGAAGTATATACATTGCCTCTATAGTTTTGACTATTTGAAGAAGTTTTAGCATAATATGATATTGAACGTTGTGCAAGTTGCAAGAAGTCCTTGAGCCTTTAATGCAAGCTATAATTTAACAAAATGAGCTAGGATAATAAATAGATAACGAGCCACCGACTTCAACTTTAAGACATTTTTTTAATAATTCAGCCATTTTAAAACTTCTCCCGTGTCTTTTCTTTCATCATATAAATTATTTGTTTTAATGTTATTAATGCTGTTTATCAAAAGAAAAAAAAAAAAAAAAAAGGTCTAACTTTAACAAAGTAATTAACCTAGCTCCAAAAAATAATAATAAATAAATATAAATTTCTAGCAATTTGGGCCTGGCCCGGGTTCATATATTATGCTCGGTTTGGGCTTAGGTACACAAGTTTGGGTTGCAAGTCGAGCTTGGGCAACATTCAACACAACTCGTGCTAAGCTTGAGCAATCTCTCAATCCGAACGAACCCGCCCGAGTTGCACCCTTAGACAAAGTCATCCGAGTTGCTAAGCTTCCAATTTCATTGATGATTTGTAATGTGAATATCATGTAAGATAAAAGTAGAACATGCATGTAGAATATACTCAATTCTGACCAATATTTTAGATGTCTGGTAACTTTATATATTTATTTATAAATTCAAAATGTTGGGGTCCTCAATGTTTTTTGGTTGATGCTATCTCTATGGACATATTTAGGTATCAATTGACATGTCTTTAGTTTGATGTCCGTGACCTTTTTATTTGTCCTTTTGGCTTTTCAAGATTAGGCATTGACAGTTTTACTTTCTTCTTTACAAGCAAATTATGTGCTGTCGTGCTTCCTTTCCAACAATAATTTGTCATTTTCATTTTTTGAATTGAGTTTCAATGCTTGGATATTGATGGAAAGCTTGGGGCCCCGTTAGTTGTGTTTTCGTTTTCGTTTTATTTATTAGAAAATACAAAAACTTATTTGGTGAACTGTTTTGGAGATTTTTTTTTTAAACACACTTTTCAATAAACACCAAAAAGTCATTTTTGGAGTTTTTGAAAACTGTTTCCACGCAAAAATGGAAAATGTTTTTTTTTTTGGAAAATAAAGAAAGCTAAAACACAACCAATTTTCTTACTCATGATCTGTTTGTTCTTCTGGATTTTGAACTTAGCATGTGATCAAACAAGTTCTTGTACATTATTTTGATCTTTTTTTATATTGGGAATCCTAAAAATTGGTCTACAGTATTGTCTACTGTGTTGCTATTTTTCTGTCGAGAAATTCGTGGGAGCTCGAAATTGCAACGGCTCGAATGCCCCGACTGCCAAAACGACGTCGTTTTGCACTTTTTTTTTTTGTTTTTTTTTCTTTTTCCTTCTTCCTCGAAACTGGTTTGAGAGAAATAGAGAGGCCAAAGAAAGAGAGGAAAGAGAGGAAGAGGAAGAGAGGAGAAGTTGAAGCTTGATCTTCGGTTGAACCACAACCCAACCCACTGCCATGGACGGAGAGACCGAAGCTTGATCTTCGGCTGTGGGGCTATGGATTTTCAGCTGAATCTTTACCATGATCTTCTTCTTCTTCCTTGGGTTTGGATTTGATTTTGATTTGATTTTTTTTTCGATCTCAAACTTTGACAAGGTTGTCTCTGAACAACAACCTTCGAAGAACAATTTCCACACAGCCTTTCTCTTGTTTTCACAACAACCTTCCAACAACCTTTCTCTTGTTTTCAAACACTCCCTCTCTGTCTCTCTTAAATTCTCTCTGTTTCTCTTGTTTTCATCTGTTTCTGCTTCAATTCTTTTAAACCCATGTCAAAACTCAAACCCAATTCAAATAACCCATGTTTTAAATAGACAAGAAGAAAAATAAGTGGAATAATAGGTGCTAGGATTTGGGTTTTCAAATAACCCATGTCAAAACTCAAACCCAATTCTTTCAAACCCATATTAATAGTTAAAACATGCTGCTATGTTGTCAAAACTCAAACCCAATTCAAATAACCCATGTCAAAACTTTTCCAACATGCTGGTTTGTTGTTGTTGGAGAAAGGTTAGAACTTCACGAAACAGATGGGTGGGTTGGATGTTGCCAGTGCAGAGGAGAAAGGTTGGAAATTCTGTGACTCAGTCATGTTGGAGAGAGAGAGAGAGCTGTGTAAAAAGACAAAATTGTTGTGTGTTTGAGAGAGAGGGGCAAGGAAGAGAAAGGAAAAAGGAAAAAAAAAATATTCGGGCCATTTGAGCCCTATTTTTTTGAGCGACGTAGCACGGTTATGCTAGAATTTGGGTTTTCAAATAACCCATGTCAAAACTGAAACCCAATTCTTTCAAACCTATATCAATAGTTAAAACATGCTGGTATGTTGTCAAAACTCAAGCCCAATTCAAATAACCCATGTCAAAACTTTTCTGACATGTTGGTATGTTGTTGTTGGAGAAAGGTTGGAACTTCACGAAACGGATGGGTGGGTTGGGGGGCTGCCAATGCAGAGGAGGAAGGTTGGAAATTCTGTGACTCGGTCATGTTTGAGAGAGAGAGAGAGAGGGGGGGGAAACTGTGTAAAAAGGCAAAAACTATTGTGTGTTTGTGAGAGAGGGCCAGGAAGAGAAAGAAAAATAAATAAATAAAAAATTCGGGCCATTCAAGCCCTGTTTTTTCGAGCGACGTAGCACGGTTGTTTTCTGTCCAACCGCGCTACTTCGCTCGAAAAAACAGGGCTCGAATAGCCCGATTTTTTTTCTTTTCTTTTTCCTTTCTCTTGCCCCTCTCTCACAAACACACAACAGTTTTTGCCTTTTTACACAGTTTCCTCTCTCTCTTTCTCTCTCTCAAACATGACCGAGTCACAGAATTTCCAACCTTCCTCCTTTGCGCTAGCAGCATCCCAACCCACCCATCCGTTTCGTGAAGTTCCAACCTTCTCCAACAACAACATACCAGCATGTTGGAAAAGTTTTGACATGGGTTATTTGAATTGGGTTTGAGTTTTGACAACATACCAGCATGTTTTAACTATTGATATGGGTTTGAAAGAATTGGGTTTGAGTTTCGACATGGTTATTTGAAAACCCAAATTCTAGCACAACCGTGCTACGTCGCTCGAAAAAATAGAGCTCGAATGGCTCAAATATTTTTTTTTCCTTTCTCTTCCTGCCCCTCTCTCTCAAAACACACAGCAGTTTTTGCCTTTTTACATAGCTCTCTCTCTCAAACATGACTGAGTCACAGAATTTCCAACCTTCCTCCTCTGCACTGGCAGCCTCCCAACCCACCCATCTGTTTCGTGAAGTTCCAACCTTTCTCCAACAACAACATACCACCATATTGGAAAAGTTTTAACATGGGTTATTTGAATTGGGCTTGAGTTTTCACAACATGCCAGCATGTTTTAACTATTGATATGGGTTTATTGGTTTGAGTTTTGACATGGGTTATTTGAAAACTCAAATTTTAGCACCTATTATTCCACTTATTTTTCTTCTTGTCTATTTAAAACATGGGTTATTGGGTTTGAGTTTTGACATGGGTTTGAAAGAATTGAAGTAGAAAGAGATGAAAACAAGAGAAACAGAAAGAATTTAAGAGAGAGAGGGAGATTTGAAAACAAGAGAAAGGTTGTGAAAACAAGAGAAGGCTGTGTGGAAATTGTTCTTCGAAGGTTGTTGTTCAGAGACAACCTTGTCAAAGTTTGAGATCGAAAAAAAAATCAAATCAAAATCAAATCCAAACCCAAGGAAGAAGAAGAAGATCATGGCAAAGATTCAGCCGAAGATCAAGCTTCGGTCTCTCCGTCCATGGCGGTGTGGGTTGTGGTTCAACCAAAAACAAATAGGCTGTGTGGAAATTGTTCTTCGAAGGTTGTTGTTCAGAGACAACCTTGTCAAAGTTTGAGATTGAAAAAATAAATCAAATCCAAACCCAAGGAAGAAGAAGAGATCATGGCAAAGATTCAGCCGAAGATCAAGCTTTGGTCTCTCCGTCCATGGCGGTGGGTTGGGTTGTGTTCAACCGAAGATCAAGCTTCCTCTTCCTCTCTTTCTCTGGCCTCTCTGTTTCTTTCTCTTTCTCTCAAACTAGTTTCGAGGAAGAAGGAAAAAGAGAAAAAAAAAAGTGCCAAAACGACGTCATTTTGGCACTCGGGGCATTCGAACCGCTGCAATTTCGAGCTCCCACGCATTTCTCTTTTTCGTCTTTAGTTAGTGTTAGCACATTCTTTGGTAAGATTGATTTATTTTTGTCTTTCAGCGTGCTTCTCTCTTTTTGTAACCATCACTAATGTTCCTTTGAGGTTTTTCTCTTTTTAATTAATTAATTTATTTTTAAAATGATAACATAATTAGATACATTTTCCAACAATATCTATCGAAGATTGACCAATAGGTGTTGGTAGTTGATCGATATTGAGATTTGAACCCTTGATAGTAGTTAATGTTCATATTTTAGGTGGAAACCCTTTGAGATTTGAACCCTTTGAAAGTAGTTCATTCACTAGTTGTGTTCATTTCTAACCTGTGCTTCTTTCTTTTAATCTACATCTTTGGAATAATCTTTGTAGGTGCGCTGATGACAAGCCATTTACGCCGACTTACCAGGTGTCTAAGAAAAGAACAAGAAGCTTAGGTATTGAGTTCATTCCCCTTAAGCAGAGCATCAAGGAAACGGTTGAAAGCTTGAAGGAGAAGAAACTTTTCACTTGGTGAGTTGTGGCAGTCGTATTGGATAAAAATAAGGTTTGAGCCACAACATTGTTTGTGGCATTCTTGTGTGTGTCGCCATTTTGTTTCTCCCAACTAGAAGAACGAAAAATAATAATAATATAATAAAAAAAATAAATAAATCTGCATTTTGTTTTCAAATATTTACCCAAATTGTGGAACCTCTTTTTGAAACTGCTATCAGTTGAAAATTGGAAGAGTTACGCTAGGGATCTCAAATAAATTATCAAATTTTTTACCAAACCTCTCCCATGGGTGTGGGACCAACACGTGATTTGTGTGAATCTCACCCCAATCCCACGCCCATGTGAGAAGTTTGATAGAAAATTTGGTAATTTATTTGGGGTCATAGTATTTTCCAAATTGAAAACCTTATAATTAGTATTAATTGCTGCAATAAAGACCTGTTCTGTCTGGGCTGTAAGTCCACTATGGATCTCACTCCAATGGTCCATACTGTTTATCTATTAGGTACCGTTATTCTATTAGTTCCTTGTGCTTGTGAGTAGATTATTCATGGAAAAAAAAAATAGATTGATCTGATTATTGTGATTACATATAGACAGTTTATGTTTTTTTCTTGTTTTTTTGGAAGATGATGAATTAAATGGTTACAATTATTGGTTCAAGTTGTTTTTCTTTTCATAGATGATTCGGATCATGAAAATTATAACTATATGGTCTAGATGTCCTAGCGAATGTCATTGCATGATTATTAGGACTGCAAATGAACAGAGTCATTCGTGAACAGGCTCAGTCTCGAGCTCAGCTCAATAAGAGCTCGTTTGAATTCTGTTCATTAATTTTTTGTTTTGTGAGCTCGTTAAAATTTTAATAAACAAGCCTAAATATACTAAAGTTTGGCTCGTAAGCTCGGCTCGTTAGTTGGCTAGTTTAACATTTGTTATATATATATATATATTAAATAATGTAAAAATATTTTTAAAAAATAAGATAAATATGTTATTTATATATTTAAACAATGTAAATGTAAATGTAAATAATAACTATAGATAATACATTTATATAATAGTGGTGGTGGATATTATTATTTTAGTAAAATATTTTTCTTTTTCTTAATATGTTTATATATATTGTATATATAATTGTATAATCAAAATTTTAATTGTAACTTTAGTCTCATACGCAACTATAAATTTATAAATTTTTTGGCTCATGAATAGGCTCAGGCTCGAGCTCGAGTCAAGTCCAAGTCAACTCAGTTCGAGTTCGGTTCGTTAAATTTTTATTGAGCTCGAGTTTAAACTCATTAAAATCTTAATAAACAAGTCTAAATATACTAAAACTCGACTTGTTTAGTCTAATGATTATGAATAAAGCTTTAGTTAGCCCTAATGATTATAAATAAAACTTTAGTTTGTTCCGGAAGGTAGCAAAACACGAAGGGGTTTGTAATGTTCAAAATTTTGTTGAAGCGAATCTTTTTTATTTTTTATTTTTCTAAATGTTTTAACTTCAATTTTTACTACTTGGGTGTAAAGAATCTTTGGTGTTTGAGTCCTTTTATAATTATGGGATCTGGGATCACATGGTCAATATCTTCCTCAAGCTTAAGTGGGATCGTTGAGAGGAACTTATGAATCAAATTATAGAATCGGTTTAAGAATTGTAAGATTTTATTTTTAATATAAAACAAAAAAAATCATTTATTAATAATAATGTGTTATATAATTTTAAAAAAGAAATAAATTTAATATAATGTATTTTTTATATTAACATAAATTAAAAAAACTGTTTGAAAATGGAGTTCATTATAGTAATGAGACTAGCAAATTAATGTTGATTAAGACTACTGTTGTGTAAATGAAGTTCGTTATAGTAACGAGACTAGTAAATTAATGTTGATTAAGACTACTGTTGTGTTTGATTATTTTTTGAAGTGGTTTTAGTTATGAATTATTATGATAGTGAAATGATAAAATGGGAAACCATCAACTCCTTTTAAAAATTATGAATCGTGATAGTGAAATGACGAAATTGAAAGTTACCAAAAATGAAAAACTCGGTTAAAAATTAGGATAAATTATAAATACATCTTTTAAAGTTTGTTTAAAATAAAGATTATTTTTTGATGTTTGAAAAATTACACATATTCTTTTGTTAGAATTTTTTGTTTAACAGAATTAATTAAGAAAATGAAATTTATAATTAATCTCGTATACAATAATAAAATTATTTAAATTATTAATTGAAACATATTTTTAACATCATTAAAAATTATTAATTGACTTAATGATTTATTAATAAAATTGGTGATTTGTTATGAAATTAAAAACCTCATGGGATAGAATATAATTTTCAGAACTACAGAGAGTGATTCGTATTTCAATCAAATCTCAAAAGTGTATTTATAATTTATCTTAAAAATTATTAATCATCATAAAAGTCCTAGAAGTTATTTAATTTGAAATGAAAAACTTTTGGAACTTGATGTATTTTTTTTCCAAATCTCAAGAAAGATTAATAGAATTTATCCTAATTTTTTTTACTAAATAAAAAATATATTATCTTCAATTAAAAATAAAAAAATTATTTTTTTGATAAATTACAGATACATTTCTTGATATTTGATTAAAACTTGAATTGCTCCATGTGATTCTAAAAATTACAAATACTCCCTTATTAGAATTTGTTATTTAATAGAGTATAACGGAAAAATATGAAATTCTTAACTACTCTTTTATATTACAAAAAAATTACAAAAACTATTAACGAAAAAATATTTAAAACTATTGTGGATAGTGAAATTGTCTCTACACGGGATTAGCGAGATGATGCACCAACTCCTTTATCTGTAAGAGAAATCAAATTTAGGGGTTGTTTGGAATGTTCTAAATAAGTGTACTTTTTGACTTTTTATGAAATATGGGTTGGGTTTGTAGTGATGTGGTAGAGAAGTGATGTGACTTAAATAAGATGATATGACTTAAATAAGATAGTGACTTTTTAACTTTTTGATTTTTTTTTAAGATGCCAAATTTAGCCTTAGTGATTATTCCAACTTGACTCTCTGATGATCAAGTCAGTAATTTGATCAAACAATCTTAATTATAATAATTGAAATGAGAGTTTTTGGATATTTTTTGGGTTGCCTTGGTCAGTCATTTCTTCTTTACCTGGTTCTCATTTCATAGTTGATTAATCCATTATGCTGAACCGTTGATCTCTTTTGACATAACTTTTATTAGTGATGAACTTGTATTTGTTGTGGACTGTCCGATATCTATTTATCGGACGATTATCCTATTGTCAGACCATAGTGATCAAGTTGCATTGCGAGATGATCGTAGGATCTCAGTTGATTTGACGGTGTTGTTCCTTGCTATGAGCCTTGTCCGTTGGATCCAAGTTGATCTGACGGTTGTTTCCATGCCAGTCTAATGATATCTTGTTTTCTGCTAATATCCGTAAATCTGGTCGGCCTTTCATTTTAGCTTGGGCCTTGCATAAACATTTTTGGGTCCATATCTTTAGTTGGGTTGGGCTTGAATTTCCATCCCCACAACTATTAATTGAGTAACAGTTGATTAGTAAAAGAGATTATTTATTATGTGGTAAAAAACGACATGATATAATTTTTAAAATTATAAAGAATAATTAATATTTGAAAAAAAAATCTCAAGATGTGTATTTTTTTTTACCCAAAAAATTACATACACCTTAAATTATATTTTACTTACTTTTTAAATTAGCTGTATGAAGTTACATCATACATTAACAAATGTCATGATACCACTTACTGAAATAACATTAACATTTGTTACTAATTTTTTATTAAATGAGTTATCTAAATCAATTTCACTTTATGTAGATTCGACACTAATCTAACCTGTTTAATATTTATTTTATTGAATCATATTCATGTCCATGTAAAAAAATAATAAATCTTAACTCACTAATTTTGTATACAATTCAAGTTGTGCTATAATATGTCAAAATAGCATACTCTATAAATATAGAAGTGTATTACAAAAAATTGACACATTAATATGTTAGAATTTGTAAATATAATAAAATAAGGGTAATTAATGGGTAAATTATATCGTACACATCTTTAAAAGCGTGTGCCATTTGCAAGTTATGACATTTGTGGGGTTGATTTTCACAAATGTAAATTACCACTCAATCCTATGGGAGTCTTGATTGAAAAAAAATATATATATAAAAAAGAAGAAGATAAATGACAAATACATTCCTTAAGATTTATTTAAAATACAAATTGTCCCTGTAGTTTTGAAAATTACAAAAACTCCTTTGCTAGAATTTTTTATTTAACAAAATTAACATAAAAAATGACATTCCTAACTACTTTTTTTATACAATAATAAAATTACTTAAATTGTTAATTGAAATAAATTTCTGATAAATTAAAAATTATTAATTGACTTAATAATTTATTAATAAAATGAGTTATTTTTTATGATTAGACACTTGAAGGGATGTGATGTAATTTTCAAAATCTTAGCGGGAAATTTATATTTTAAACATACTTCAGGAGGTATATTTGTGATACAAAACCACCAAATCCAAACTCCATCTCTCTCTTCCTTACATATTGCCCGAGGGTTGTCCTTGGAGGAAGGCAGTGGGGAAAGTGAAGACATCTCAAATCTGTGCCTCATTGGAAAACTCTTAGCCCCAAAAACTCCTAACAAAGCAACCGTGGCAAACATTGTTCGAGCAACTTGGCGTACTCGAGGTGAGCTCTCTATCTCACCTTAGACCAATAATATTTTCTTATTTCAGTTCAGTGACAGGGAAGACCGACACTGAGTTCTCCGTGACAGCCCATGGTCAGTTATGGGGTGGCTCCTAGTCCTTCAACCCCTCTCGCCAGGATGCTCAGTGGAGGAACTAGATTTCAAATGGAGTCAATTTTGGGTGCAAGTCCACGGACTCCTTATTCAAAAATTAACCAAACAAAATGGCAAAATCCTGGGCAATACAATTGGGAGACTGGTTCGAGTGGAAGCCCACATAGAAGGTCTATTATTGTATCGGAGTTTCTTACGGCTTCGGGTGGAGATTGACACACAACAGCCGCTACCCAAGGGAATATGGCTTCAACAGGGCCCGGGGATTCCTGATACATGGCTCTCCTTTAAATATGAAAAGTTATCGAACTTCTTCTATGACTGTGGCAGATTGGGGCATGAGAGCAATACCTGCAAATTCATTTCTAAAAAACAAGGCACCTCCTCTGGTTATGGTCCTGAGTTGAGAACGAGCATGGCTGGAAGCACGGGACTCCCTACTGAGCACTATCGACAGAAAATTGATGCACTGGAAGCAAGTTTAGCCCCACTCTTTTCAGGCCGAAAAACCTCACGGGCATCGGAACCCTCATTCCCACCGGAGCGTGATGATCATGGAACAGAGCAGCCTAGTTTGTTGGTACAACCACAACCACGATCAGAAAATCGTACTGCGACAGAGACGTACACCATCGTATCCCAGGATCAGAATCAGACTACCACTACGCCTCGAATGCCACATGGAGGCTCTGATCTCACTACACTGCAGAAAGATGGTGGACAGAAGCATGCTTCTACCAATACTTTCGTTGGCCTCACGTCCCCTCTTCTGAAGTCGATGGGCCAGGAAAGGCTTTTAAGTCCTGTGGCCTTCACAAAGATAGTGGGCCAAATCCTGGAATGGGCCTTCCTCCAATCCCTGGTGTTACTACTAATGTGACTGTGGGCTCTGTTAAGGCCTCAACCTATTTTGTTATAGAACCACCAGACAGCCCAAACTGGCCCTCTCAAGCTTTGGATATAGGCCCTGGCCAGGAGCCCTCGCCTACTATTGAGAACAACCTACTTCCCCAAACCTTGTTACTATGTAACCCATCTACTAAAACACTTCTTTTATGCATTACCTAAGTCCTAGAAGGGGGGTTGACAGAGGCACTCCAACACTTGTCCCTCAAAAGAAAGGTTTTTAGCGATGCAGACCAAGCACTGCTTCTCAGCAAAATCCAAAAGATGGGAACTTCACTATCTCTACTGGCAGCTCTAGATCAGACCCAATTCCAGCCAACACTCAGTCCCACACACATTTCCTTAGCTGGTGTGAGTAACAAGAAGGTCAAGAGGGGTCAACCAAAGGTCAGCGGGGATATTTCGAAGGGCTCAGCTCTGGTAGATGTGACCATCCAAGACGCGGTAAGCCAAACCTGTTTGTTTCCACTTCTTTCCTTTAATGTTGTCGGGGAGGATTGTCTCTCACAAATTGCTAGTACTTTTCTTGAAAATGATTCTGAACCTCTGAATGCGCTACAGTGGCGAGCCCTAAATCGCCATATGACTGATGTTGATCGTTAGCTGGAACTGTCAAGGGCTCGGGCGACCTATGATAGTCCACATCCTCCGAGGGTTATGTCAAACCCATCGTCCTACAATAATGTTTCTTATAGAAACCAAGAATAAACAATCTTTACTTGAAAAGATCAAGAGACGTCTCCACTTCTCTTATTCCTACTATGTGGATCCTATGGGTATCTCGGGACGATTAGCACTATGGTGGAACGACAAAGTCGACCTCAAGGTTAGAGCAAAATCTCATAATCTATTTCGATGTGTCCTCACGACAACGGGAGCTGCTACTGCTTGGCTTATAACTTTTGTGTATGTACCTTTCCGCTGGAATGATAGGAAAATTTTCTAGAACAATCTTCAGAATATGGTAGAGACAAATGGATATCCCTAGCTCTGTTTGGGGGACTTCAACGAAATT
Source organism: Camellia japonica (assembly GCA_030407325.1). NCBI lineage: Eukaryota > Viridiplantae > Streptophyta > Magnoliopsida > Ericales > Theaceae > Camellia > Camellia japonica. Next base: position 104,513,467 of record JAPPVO010000003.1, read on the forward strand.
GGATGGTCATGGGAAAAGCAAGGCTCAGGGGGAGGTAATCGAGTTTGGATACAATTTTTCCAAAACTTCATGGCAAATTGTAAACTAATGGACCTTGAATTCAAAGGAGCCCCATACACTTGGACCAATAACCAAGGAGGGGACGCCAACATCAGGGAGCGGCTAGATAAAGCAATGGCTACAGTGGAATGGCGACAATTGTTTCCCTTTGCTCAGGTGTTCTATGAAGCCCTTATAGGCTCCGACCACTGCCCATTGCTACTACACTGTCATATTCCTCTCAAAAAATTCCGTGTATCTTCAAGTTCGAATCTATGTGGACAACTCATGGTAAGTGTGCCGAGATTATAAACTCATCCTGGGCTGAAGGTCTTTCAGGACCACCTATGGTGCGTCTATCTCAGAAAATGAAAAGATATAACCGCGCACTTTCCTCTTGGGGCAAGTCAAAGTTCGGGGATAATCGAGTTAAGATTAAGAATTTGAAAATAGAAATTCAGGCTATCCAAGCATGCCCATATTCATATGACAAAATAGCAAAAACCCGGGAGTTGCAACAAGATCTTGAAGCTGATCTAGAACGTGAAAAAATGTACCAACACTAGCGTTCCAGGGTAAATTGGCTCAAATATAGAGATATGAACTCTTCTTTCTTCCATGCGATAGTGATTCAAAGACGCCAAAGGAACCAATTAACCACACTCAAGACGGAGGCATGGATAGTTTTGGAAACGGAAGAAGAGATTAACGAACATCTTGCAACTTATTTTCAAACTCTTTTCCAAACCACTGCTGATCGGGATTTCAATGACGTTCTGTCCTCGGTCACAATGGTAGTCTCTACTGAAATGAATACGAATCTCGTTAAACCAGTAACTGATGCGGAGATCAAAGCAGCTGCCTTTCACCTCGGCCCACTCAAGGCCTCTGGACCTGATGGTTTTCAAGGCATCTTTTATCAAAAATACTAGGAAATTGTGGGCCCAGAAGTGTGTTTGGCCATCAAAAGTTTTTTCCTTGGGGGACATGTTCTTAGAGAATGAAACCATACCAACTTGGTGTTGATTCCAAAAATAGTTGCACTAGAGAAGCTATCCCAGTACAAACCTATCAGCCTTTGCAACTTCAAAATGAAGATCATTACCAAAATCTTGGCTATAGGCTTAAGGTTTCTCTCACCAAGCTTATCTCATCACAACAGGCGGCCTTTATACCTGGTAGGCTCATTCAAGACAACATCCTGGTGGCATATGAGGGGTTTTATTTTTTGAGGCAGAAAAAAGGTGGTAGGCATGCTCATCTGGCTTTGAAATTAGACTTTAATAAGGCTTATGGTCGCATTCAATGGGACTTCCTCAAGGCAATGCTCGAAAGATTGGGCTTTCATGATACTTGGATCTGCTAGGTGATGGACTGTGTCACTACGGTTCAATTCTCCGTTGTTGCAAATTATGAGAATAAAGCTTCCTTCACTCTTCATGTGGGCTTCGACAAGGTGACCCCTTATCTCTTTACCTTTTCATTCGTGTAGTTGAAATTCTTTCTAAATTAATCACTGGGGGTATTCAGAACAAGGTTATATTAGGCCTTCGAATGAAAAGGACTTGCCCTATTTTGTCCCACATTTTCTTTGCAGATGATGTTCTTTTGTTCCTCAAGGCCAGCAGCTCGGAATGCTCCCAAATGATGCATTTTCTGTGACTCTACAGCAAAGCTTCAGGCCAAATCATCAACCTTGAAAAATCAAAGGCATTCTTCTCGGCCAATGCTCCTGCTGAGTTAAAAGACCAACTTTGTTGGGAGTTGGGTATCCCTTTGGCTAGACAGAATGTGAAATATCTGGGGCTTCCAATATGGTAGGGTAGATCCAAATCCGAAGCCTATGGGTTTTTGGTAGACTGAGTGTCTTCAAAGCTGCAATGATGGAAAAATAAACTCCTTTCCCATGTCGGGAGAGAAGTTTTAATCAAGGCGGTGGCTCAAGCAATCCCAGCCTATGCTATGGCTTGCTTCATATTCCCGAAATCTCTCTGTAACAAACTTAATACGGTCATTAGGAATTTTTGGTAGAAAGGCGACCCAACGAACAAAGGCATTCTGTGGGCTTCTTGGGAGTCTATGTGTTTATCAAAGTTCCATGGGGGCATGGAGTTCCTGGATTTTTTGGCTTTCAATCAAGCAATATTTGCAAAGCAAGGATGGAGATTGATTTCTAATCCTGAATCCTACTGGGCTCGTTTGTATAAGGGGTTATACTTTCCACAATCTACCTTTCTAACAGCTTCTCGAGGAGCACGAGGTTCTTGGGCTTGGCATAGCTTGCTTCATGGGAGGGACCTCCTTCACAAGGAGACTTGATGGCAGGTGCACAATGGCCAATCCATTCGCTTCTGGGAAGACAAATGGATCCGAGATGCAAGACTTTTTCAACTCTCTTCTCTAAAACCTCTGAATTCCAATGTGTTGCGTGTTGCGGATGCCATTGATCCCGTTCATAAAAAGTGGCGGATTGGACATCTACTTCAGTTTCTTTCAAAGAAGAAATGTCAAGCAATTCAATCTATTCCTATCTCTTTGGAGGACAGAGCAGACACACTGGTTTGGCAACCAACTAGATCAGGGGTGTATTCTGTTAAATCTGGTTATTGGATCGCTAAGTCCTTTAGGCAGGAAGGGTCTCGGAACCAACCATCCAGCTCTTTCCAAGTCCCTACTGGTTTTTGGAAGTCAATTTGGCAAGTGGCAATTCCCAAAAAATCAAACACTTTTGGTGGCGAGCGTGTAAGAACCTCGTGGCTACAAAAGTCAATCTCCACAAACGTCACTGCTCCCAATCTCGAATCTGCCCTATCTGCTTGAAGGATGATGAATCAGTGGAACATATGCTCTTTGATTGCCCATGGACTAAAGCTGTGTGGTTTGGCAGCATGCTTAACCTTAGAATGGAGAAAGGAACTGTACTCAATATAGTGTAGTGGATGGCTCAATGGTTGGAGGTGGAAAAAAGAGCTGGGATAGGGAGTAATCTATTGAGCAAAATTTTCTTCACAGGGTGGTATATTTGGATATATTTGGAAGGTTCGGAACGAGTTCATATTCAACAACCTCCCAATCAACCCACCAGCCATTGCCTCAAGAATAACTCAGGCATGGATAGAGGACCAACACCGGCACTCTGGTGATATTTCCCCTATCGTCGAGTGCCTCACCCCCGCTCTTCTTGGGGAGCAAGGATGGCATCCACCTCCAGCTGGGGAGTTCAAAATTAATTGTGACGCAAGTTTCAGCACTAATCGAAACATAGCCTCAGCTACTGCTATTCTCCGTGACTCCGAAGGCCGACTTGTGGATGGACTAGTCTCCTTCTTTAGCTCCTCCTCTGCCTTTGCTGCAGAAGCCCATGCAGTGCGCATGGCAGCTCTCCTGGCGCAAGCCTGCAACCTCACCTTAACCACTATCGAAAGTGATAACCAAGAAGTCATAAAGCTGGGGGTCTCAGAGACGGTTCCACCTTGGGAGATTCTCATCTACATACTAGATATTCGCCAGGTTAGACTCCGAGGAAATCTGCAGCTGCGATGGACACCTAAAGTAAACAATCGTGCCGCTCACTGGTTGACAAAGGCTCATGCTTGTAATAGCTTGGCTCTGGATTAGGTTGCCAATCCACCTGAAGCTCTTAATGCTCTTCGTAGAAATGATGCATCTTCCTCTTCTCCTTAATGGCTTCTTAATTGTCTTTGGTTGTTCAAAAAACAAAAAAAAAGGCTTTGAGTTATAACCAAAATAATAGTATGTATAACCAAGAAAGAGAAGAGTAGAGAGAGAATCAAACAAAGATATTATTGATCAATGATTGAAAACAGAATTGATTTATTACGTTTTGATTAACCAACTATTATGTACAAACACATTATTACAAGAGAATTAATTGCATGCTATTGCTGTACACTCTTGTGATGAACCTGCAGCTCGATTGCCACATCTGGTCTTCCTTGTGCTAATTGTCTTTGCAGCTGCAGCTGAATAATAACTAATACCACAATATATATAATCAAAACATAATTAAATCATAACTAACGCTTGAATAAGTCATTAATCAAAAATCACAAGAGTCTTAATTAATTTGGGTGGCTTCTTTGGAATTGACTTTCTACCGCAGCAATGGAATGGCTACTAATTATTTTAATCGAACGGAATAAAAAAATTTAAAACCAATTTAATATAAAAATGAATGGAACATTAGATATTTTATTGTCGCATTACACAACCCATTATCACACTTAAAATTTTAATAAATAAAAATAACAATAAGAATAACAGAGCTCAAATTCATGTAATTAACCATCTACTTATATTCATGTGAATAACCATCTACTTGTAGTTTAAGTAAATTATTAACAAGCGTTCATCACCTCTAAATTATTTCAGAGATGTTGAATAATAATGATGTAAACATATAAATCCAAACTTATCTCTGCAACCACAATTTCTTGAGCTGAGTTTCAGCATTATCTACAAAGCACTCAACCCTAAGTAAGCAAAAGTGGGTGCAAAAGCCCAAAAAATTCTCAACTCGACAGGTCTTGAGGATGTAACAAGCAGTGCCATTAAGTCCTTTAGCTTGAATCAGCACACCCCATATTTTAGTTGTGGAGTATTGCAGTTGGCTGTTGCTGTTATTGTTATTGTCAATGCCTTTAGTTTCATCATCATCATCATTATCAAAGAGCTTGTCTGAAACTTGTTTGGGTTTGAGTTCTTCTACCAAAATAACACCGTTGGGAATGGGGCTTATTCCTCCATCCCATCTTCCCTTAATTGTAGGCCAGCTATCGGCATCGGCTTTCTCTTTCACCAATCTCATACCCTTTTTTGATGATGAACATTCCTTGCTTTTGTCCTCGTCTTCGTCTGAATAAATATGCACTAGGAAAGGTGCTTCCCCAATGTTATTCACAATCTGTAAACGGTGGCCCAAAAGAAAGGAATCAGTAACAATCATATAATGCAAATTGCGTACTCAATGAAGCATAATGTTGTTGTAGAAGACTATATTACATTTCCAACAAATATTCAAATAAACTTTTTTTTATCAGTAGATTAAAAAAATAAATATTCAAACAAACCTGTTTTTGTGTTTGGAACTATGGATTTTTTTGGACTATAGTCTACGCTAGAGAATTTTGTTACATAGGGTTGATTTACTTTCTCCCAAAAAAAAAAAAAAGTCTAAAGGCTTAAGGAGAGGTCACGCTATGATAAACCCCACGTGTATTGTATGTTAGAATATGGACTATTATGATAATAGGGCGAGTAATTAATGTTGATTAATACTATTGTGATGTTGAATTAAAGTGATATTAGTTATGAACTATCGTGATAGTGAAATGACAAAATGGAAAATGACTAAAAGTGTAACTCTTTTTAAAAATTATGAATCGTGATAGTGAAATCAGAAAATAAAAAATGACCCAAATGTGTAAGACTATTAAAAATTATGAATCATCATCATAGTGCTTATGTTGGTTTAAAATGAAAAAGACATGCAAGTTATTCAATTTGAAATGAAAAAGTTACAAAAAATGTGCCATTTAGTTGTCCAACAGCAACTTGAAAGACACAATATGTTAGAATACGACTTGAATACTACTCCTTGATTTTAAGACCAATAACAAAAATTAAAATTAAAAGAGAGTATAAAATACTCTTTTTAATTATAAAGATTATGATCCCAATATGATGTGATGGTGTGATGAAATCACAACAACATTTATAATTACACAAATTTTTTTAATATTATTTATTTATTTATTTATAGAGAATTTGTTGACAAGCAATGACAGCCACACAGGGCAAAACTGCCCTTCTCACCTGTCCACCTATTAAAATATAGCGCGCCAACACCACAACAACGAATTTATAAAAATAAAAAAATGGAAAAAACAAAGAGGGACTCGATTACTAACCTCTACAACGGAGTCTCTCATCCAGCGATCAAGTTTTTGAGAACTGTAGTCCTCCTCTTTCTTTTCCTCCTTGTCAACCACCATCCTTTTATTCGCAGCGAATTTGCTGATCACCTCCGTCCAGTGATCAGCAGCATAGGCATGATCACAACTAGGAATCACAGCTCGGCCTTTATCGCCGGCCGGCCAATTAGCAGCAACACTAGTAGTACTACAACAACGGTGGCTCTGCGCCTTCTTCTGCTGATGATTTGGCCTCTGATTCTCCTTGGAGATTAACAAGTTCTTCTTCTTAATATTGTTTTTGTTGGGGAAAAATCGATTCTGATGACCTACGCAACCTCGCTGATCGGAAGAAGGTGCTACGGCGGCGGCGGAGAAGCTTTCGTATCCACCACCGCCATGCAATCGCAGGGATGCCATAGAGTAGTTTGAAATGGTGATTCCGAATTGAGAATTGGGAGGTTGGGTTAGGACAGAGAAGCGAGGCTTGAGGCGGAAAGATGAGATGCGGTGTTTTGATTTCAATTTCGTTGTGTTGTTGTTGTTTTATAAAGCAACTCCGACGTGGCAAGCCATGTTGCGTCCTCCTACTGGCACGTTCCTGCACTCGATTCCCTCAAGCTTCTTTCGTGTTTCTCTCTCGTCAACACGCTCCATCTCATCTATTATTTCCACGTCATTTATATATTCTCTTCTCTAAACCATCTTTCCCCAAAATTTGTTAGGGTGGTTCATAAATTTAAATTTAAAAAGTGCTGCTATTAATATCTTATTAATTATTTTGGATTTTCTATTTTTTAGTTTTTTTTTTATATTACTATAATAACCTTAAATGAAAAATGATATCAATAATTTTGGGATATCACATCTTACAATTAAGCCCACACACCAATTACATCATGAGTTAGAATTTATGAGAACGCCCACCTCCATCACCACCCATCTATCGTTCCCAAATCTTACATTCAAAATCTTAAAAATCCTTTGGCGGCAATATTTCGATGGTAACGGTGATAACCATTTAATTACCTATACTTCTCCGGTAATGACAATTAGTGAAAGTTTTTTTGATAACCGCAACTTCATGAAACGAGAGAAGTACAATAATAAAAACTCAGAGGAGGTTCATACTTTTGATGATATTCCTAACTCAAAGGAAATTGGCCTTATAAAGGTAAGTTTCCTGGAAAAAAAAATAAAAAAATAAAGCAAAAATAATAAAACTGTTCGTCATTTTTTTGAGACTGAACTTCCGAACATATGACCAAAATTCGGAAATACAAGCCTGAGCATTGTTTATTCATTCGGGAACAGGTAATCAAATATTTATTTTCTCAAGTCATGAATAAGTACATGGAGATGAAGTAATAATTACCTTTGTGGGTTTTGTTATGGTTTTTGAGAGAGAGGCTTTTTGGGGTGTGTAGGTGTCCATTCAATTGAATAAGTGGAATGTTTTTATAAGGATAATTTTGGTATTATTTGAAGGGAAAAAAGAAATTTTAAGGGTTTTAGAATTTATAAGTAGAGATTCAAAGAAATGGATGATTCAAAATAATTGATGGGGTGGTAATAGCAGCACTCAATTTAAATTACCACTCAATCCTATGGGAGTCTTAATTGAAAATAAATAAATAAATAAATAAATGACAAATACACCTTTTAAAATTTATTTAAAATACGAATTGTTCCTGTAGTTTTGAAAATTAGAAAAACTCATTTATCAGAATTTTTTATTTAACAAAATTAACATAAAAAATGACATTCCTAACTACTTTTTTTTTTCTTTTATACAATAATAAAATTACTTGAATTGTTAATTGAAATAAATTTCTGATAAAATTAAAAATTATTAATTGACTTAATACTTTATTAATAAAAAGGATTATTTATGCAATTAGACACTTGAAGAGATTGTTAGATTTAAGGGCAAATTACATAAATAGTCCCTATAGTTTGAGGCTTGTGTCACTTTGGTCCCTGACTTTTCAATTGTGACACATTTGACCCTGAATTTTGAATTTTGTTCCAAATAAGGACAATTGGATATATAATTAGATTTTTCAAGGGTAAAATTGTCAATTTGATAAAATATAAACTAATTTGACAAAAATAAATGTCAAACAAATATTTTTGAATTTTTAAAAATTATTTCTACCTACTAAAAATAAAATTATGTAAAATTGATAAATCTTTTAGACATTTATTTTTTTTTTTACCAAATTAATTTTTATTATGTGTTTGGATGATGATCATGTAAAATTAATTTTAAAAAATTAACCAAGTAATTTTTATTAATTTTACATAATTTTATCATTGGTGGATAAAAATAATTTTAAAAAAATTAAAAATATTTTTTTGACATTTATTTTATCAAATTAGTTTATATTTTATCAAATTGACGATTTTAACCTTGAAAAATCTAATGATATTTTCAATTGTCCTTATTTGGAACAAAAATCAAAATTCAGGGTCAAATGTGTCACAATTGAAAAGTCAGGGACCAAAGTGACACAAGTCCCAAACTATAGGGACTATTAGTATAATTAACCCTAGATTTTAGGGGTGAGCAGCGGATATACCGATCCGCCAAAACCGACCGAACCGAACCGATCCGCCGCATTTTGGACGGATGCGTGATGACGAGCGGACGGTTGCGGATTGATTTTCTCCAATCCGCCAATTTGGCGGACGGATGGCGGATTTGAGATTCCTTTGGCCGCAACCGAACCGCCAAACCGCGAGCACCCCTAGTAATTTATAAGACTTTGTGTTTTCAATTTGTTTAAATATTTTGTTTGTGTTTTCAATTGAAAATGAGTTTAAATATTCTGTTAAAAAAAAGGTTCCAACTTGAATATATTTTTTGAATTGAAAAAAATAAACATATTATTTATCTATATTTTTTGGTTTTTAAATCTAACTCTAAAATAATAAATAGAAAATATGATATATGCTGGTTGGTTTTTGTTTTCAAAAACATATATAGATGTAACAATACAGAGATATACAATCTCTACTGCTGCTCTATTCATGCTTTTGGTGGTTTGAATTGTTTTTATATTTTAAGAAGCACAGATTATAATACTTTATGTGGATGAATTATGCTATGATTGTAATATATGGATGAGGCATGTAGTGATTGTGATATTCTAAAGTTTCAAACTTTCTTTCTTTGGATGAGGCATACAGTGATTGTAATACTTTTTTAAGTCATTGACTGTAATACTTTTTTTTTTTTTTTTTTTTGAGGAAGTGCACAAGTTAAATTATGTTGAAAATTTATAAAATTTTAAACCGCCAAACCGATTCGCATCCATCCGCTAAACCGCCAATCCGCTCAATCCACATCCGCCGAATTGGCGGACGGATGCGAATTGATTTTATCCAATCCGCCAATCTGGCGGACGGATGGCGGATTAGAGGTTCCATGGCCGCAACCGACCCGCGCCCACCCCTACTAGATTTAATGTATACAGAAAGAGAGAAAATTGTGTATTGAATATATTGAATTGTATTGAATAATTTGTTTGCAGGGTTCAAAGGACTCTCCTTTATAGAAGAGAGTAGTTACATCAAGTAGCTTGTAAGTGGCCACCGAAAGGCTAAAGCAAAAGGACACTAATTATTAAAGTTACACACTAACATATAATAATATACTAACAGCCCCCCCTCAAACTCAAGGAGGATAGGCACAAACCAACTTGAGTTTGAAGAGAGTAACAAAACAGGAAAAAAAACTAATACATAAAATAAAATAGGATAGGAAACACTGTATGGTCGTGTCAGACCGTTGGTGAAGACACTGTATGGTCGTGTCGGACCGTTGTAGTAGGACAGTTTACGAGGTCATGTCGGACCGATGTAGAAGCTAACCAGAATCAATGTCGGGACAGTTTACGAGGTCATGCCGGACCGATGCAGAAGCTAACCCGAATCAATGTCGGGACAGTTTACGGGGTCATGTCGGACCGATGTAGAAGCTAACCGGAATCAATGTCGAGACAGTTTACAGGGTCATGCCGGACCGATGTAGAAGATTTTGGTGGTGCACTAAGGGGGCGACTTAGAGAGTGCGCCATGGGGTGGCTTGGGTGGTTCCCATGGTATATAACCATGCTCATCAGCTTGGGTGGTTCGCATGGTGTGTAACCATGCTCACCGTGATATATGTATAACTCCCCCTCAAACTCAAATAGGTGTGAAGAAAGAAACCTATTTGAGGTTGAAACAAAGGAATTGATAAAGTGGAGCAAAGCAGCTCAACCTATTTGTGGTGTAGAACGGTGAGTGGGATGGATCCCTGATAGGAATAAAACAAGGGTCTTGTGCAAGCCGGATGGCAAGAATGGTACAAGGTTGTTGGAGCAGAAAAATCAGTGAGGTTGTGTGAATGTTTTTTTTTTTTGGTGGAATAAAAATAAAATAAAATAATAAGATAATGGAAAAAGGGATGATGCTCACCAACTGAGTTGTAGAATAATGAAATATTGATGAAAAAGAAAGATAGAAAAAATAAAAATAAAATAGAATAAAGGGAGTTGTAGAATAATAAAATATTGATGAAAAAGAAAGATAGAAAAAATAAAAATAAAATAAAATAAAGGTTTGTGAAAAATCAGTATATATATGGATGAATCAGTAGATATAGGGTGAGTGGAGGATAATAGTGTGGGTAATATATTATAATAATAAAAATATATATATGCTTTGTCCCCTGAAAAAGTTTGGTGGGATTTGTGGGAAAGAAGATAGTGGAGACAAGGTTGGTGAGATTTATGGGAAAGAAGAATAATTTATTGAGGAGCGCACATGCTGCAGAGATGGAGCGCACGTTCATGCAGGCAGGTGTATGGGTCAGGGACTGAGTTGCAGAGAATCCCATCACAATAGCTTCTTTAGTGCTGTCCAAAATGGAGAGCTCGAGACAGTGGAGACCATCGTTGATGATGAGCCAAGTGTGCTGGAGCGAACCACTGTTCGTGGGAAGCTCTCTGCACTTGATGATGAGCCAAGAAAGAGGCTGATTAGTTTCTGAGAGACGATGTTAAGGCTGAGTCCAGCTTGTGGTGGTGACTCCATTGATGGTTCAACTAGAATGATCATTTGTGCCAACCTGCAGCAACAAAACCAGAGACTTCACGGGGGTGCGAAGGAGGATCTCGCTCAAGGCATCGTCATTGCTGGCGATTGCGTGGGCTGATGATGGCAGCGACGCCGTAGGGCCGTCGTGTTCCAAAGCCGATGAAGCGACGGCGGCGATGGATTCCTATTGTAGGACGGAGGGTGGAGTGGAGATGTAAACTGTGACGTGATGTGGTGCGTGGCGCTGCTTGAGGCCGAGATAGTTGCGGCGAAACTCCGCCGGAGTGAGATCGGAGAACTTGGTGACGCCGTGCACGGCGGAGGGATCGAGAAGCTGGTGGGTCTTGGAGCGGCGTGGGTCAGGAGCTCATTGGCATAGGAGGGGTTGTGGTGGCGGAAGACGACAGAGGCGGCTGCCATAGCGGCGGTGGTCTCGCCGGCGAGGTCCGACCCGGGGTTGTTCGGGTCGATCTTGTAAACTTGCCTTGAAGTGGTCATGTCCTCTGGCCTTTGAAGGTAACCAGATCTCTGAGCTTCGAAGAAGAGAATGCTTTTAGTGAGAGCTTGTCCATAGTCATGACCAGCCAAAGCTAGAAGAAGACCAAGAAGTAGAAACAGAGGAGCCATGGAATAGAGTCTCACAAACCTGAGCATTATAAGTAACAATAGAGGGTATATTAACCGAACCTAGAAGAGTACACAGAGATGTTCTGATAAGAAAAGATGATAGCGGAATAGGTTGAGGTCCGGCGGGCGGCCAAGGCAAGGCTGCCACCCGCCGGTAAGGCAAAGAACACCAAGAACTTAACCTATAGCTCTGATACCGTGTTAGATTTAATGTATACAGAAAGAGAGAAAATTGTGTATTGAATATATTGAATTGTATTGAATAATTTGTTTACAGGGTTCAAAGGACTCTCCTTTATAGAAGAGAGTAGTTACATCAAGTAGCTTATAAGTGGCCACCGAAAGGCTAAAGCAAAAGGACACTAATTATTAAAGTTACACACTAACATATAATAATATACTAACAGAGATGTGATATAATTTTCAAAATCATATTAGGCAATTTATATTTTAAACCTACTTCAAGAAGTATATTTGTGATACAAAATCACTAAATAATGTATAACCTTTAAGTTATAACCAAAATAATAGTATGTATAACCAAGAAAGAGAAGAGTAGCGAGAGAATCTAACAAAGATATTATCAATCAATGATTGAAAAACATAACTGATTTAATACATTTTGATTAACCAACTATTATATACAAACACATTATTACAAGAGAATTAATTGCATGCTATTGCTGTACACTCTTGTGATGAACCTGCAGCTCGATTGCCACATCTGGTATTCCTTGTGCTAATTGCCTTGCAGTTCTACTTCTTGCAGCTGCAACAGAATCATAACTAATAACACAATATATATAATAAAAAATGTTGGCTACATATTTTGTACGAGCCAATTACAATTCGACGCGTGGCGAAATAAGGGTAATATAGGAAGACTATTCAGGTCCTCAATCCTGATCGTATACGTGGCAGTTAGTATTGGTTATTAAAAGATCTGAGTAGCAGCGGATCAACTAAGGGATACAAAGTGATGTGGCTCCAACGATTACTCACATTTCAGATTCAAATTTATGAGGGAAGCTTAACTGCAAGTAATGGCGTAATGGAGCTAATATTGGGGCAACATAATTGATGATCATGGAGGAGCAGTTCGACGGTTGGAAGTGCAATTCGATGGTCACCCTTGAGCAGTATAAATAGTAGAGAAGACCCCAGAAAAACCCCCGGACTTAGATCATACAAACCAGTCTTACTTTACATATTTTCTTTCCCAATTTTACATTTCCTATTCTTTAAATTCCTGCTCTTTACATTCCTATACTTCAAATTCCTGCACTGCACTTCATTCATAGGAGTAGTTTCAAGTAGATTGTTGCTGTAAGCCTCTACGAGGCTGAGTTTGGATCATTGTAAGTTTTCATTCTAATGAAATACTTCAATTGCTCTTCATTTAACTGTTATTTTGCTTAATTTCTCCTAAGTCAAGCCACCAGTAAAAGTCCTCTTCATTGAGGCTGAAAGAACTAAAACATAATCGTCTGATAATTGGTTGGCAATTAATATTTCTGTAAGGACTGATTGATCCTTGCTGGCACGCTCGCATTTACAAAAATACCCTTCGAAAGCCAAAAAGCCAACATATATTTTTGGCACGCCCAGTGGGACTAATTGAAATGGCTAGATGAAAAAGACAAGGAAAAAATGAACGCTTGGAAGAAGGCGTAGAAGGAGAGGTAGAAATACCTAATCCAGAGGATAATGTGGTAACACATCCTGTGGAAACTCCCATATTATTAGAACCTGTGGTCGAACAGACCAGTACTTCAGGACAAGAACCACATGTTCATAGTATTGGACGAAACCAAGGAATTGGACCATCCACTATTCCATCTACTCATCCAATAAATCCATGGGATGGCCTAGTAGATGCCATGGGATGGCCTAGTAGATGCCATGGGACAGCAATTAATGAACATAATGGAAAGGTGGGCAACATCCTTTTTGGATCGAATGAATAACCACCAACCAACAAACACAAGACACATCGAGGAAGTTTTAAATGTCCCTTAACAAAGATTGGCTAGAGATAAACAGCCTATGCAAATTAATGGACATTCTAATGGTCAAACTAGTAATCAGAACTATGAAAGACCATCACCTCAGTCTTGGTATGAACCCATCTCGAGGCCTATAGTAGGTCAAAATGCCTCAGTACTCAACAATGAAGCCATACAAATTGGTGGATCTGGCCCAGTACAAGAAACTGGCATAAGAATGGTCACAAATCCCATGTTCGAAGCCATACCTGGTACAAGGGGGTTCACTAATCACTTATTCGAATTTATACCCGGGGGGTTGGAAGGTTTGCCTGCAAATGGAAGGGACACAACACCTGTTCCAGCACCTTTCGCAGGTCCTTTCGCAGGACAGGCTCAAAGGGGTTACCCACACCCCCAACAGCAACCTGCACCACAGGGACAACCAGTCCCAAATGTACCACCTTATGGACCAAGAGGACAACAAGCACAAGTTTGTCCACCAAATCCTGTGTTTTTCCCTCCAGTAGTGGTTCAGCAGGCACAAAATATAGTCCCTAGGGACCAAATTGCTGATATTGTTAGGGAGATGTGTGGACCGATGGCTCGGGGGGTCCAGACTCCTGTATACAGAAAACCATACCTAGAATGGGTAGATAGGGTACATGAATACCCAAGGGGGTTCAGGATACCAGATTTTACCCTTTTCTATGGGAGTGGAAACCAATCAACAGTAGAGCATATTGCTAGGTTTGCTGCTCAATGCGGTGAATCACTACAACAAAAAACACATTTGGCGACCCACAAATTTCGTCGCCAAAAGTACAAATTTCGTCGCCAAAAGAATCGGCGACAAAATATACAACTTGTTACCAAAGCCCTGTCACTAAAAGTATTGGCGACGAAATCAAAAATTGTCACCGTATGTAGACATTTAGCGACAAGCAAAATTAGTCGCCAAAAATCATATATTTTGTCGCTATAAAATTACAATTTGTTGCTAAAAGGTTAAAATTTGGATAGGCTATGTACTTTTAGCGACAAATAAATGCGTCGCCAAAAGTACTATTTAACGACAAAATTAATTTGGTCGCTAAAAATCACGTTTTTAGCGACGAGTAAGTTTTGGTTGCTAAAAGTTCCAAGAATAACTACTAACTTTTAGCGACAAAAACAATATATTGTCACCAAATATATTAACAGCGACCAAAATACCACCTGTCACTAAAAATTCAGTACACAAATTTTGATTTTAATAATTTTCCTGTTCAAAATAATCCAAAACACCTGTTTTCCTGTGCACAATATATACACACAAATGTAATGTAAATAATAATACACTTGTGCAAGACATTCATACTAATTCAAAATTAATAGCTATGAAAAATCCCAATAAACATAATTACAATTCTCTGACAATCTAAAAGCTGCATACCAAAGTACTTACAAACTACTAACATCAAACCCATAAATACATTACCAAATGCTATGTCAAAATATTTTCAAAATTACAACCAAATATTTTGATGTTAAACATCTAACCAACAAGTCATTTACTAAAATCCTATGTCAAAATATTTGCAAAAATACAATACCAAATATTTTGATGCTAAGCATTTCATCCATAAACCATTTACCAAAATCCTATGTCAAAATATTTCAAAAAACACAAAATCAAATCTTCTGATGCAGCCCGAACTATTTTCCACCATTGCCAATCTGTCACATGAAAAAACAAAAAACAATATTAGATTGACAAAAAAAAAACCTCGATATGAACTTCACAATTTTGATTTTAATTTTGTAACGGAAAGTCCAATCGGGTGCTGTTTGCTCATACAAGTTTTCTCATACAAGTCTATTTAGGCTTGAACAAGCTGCCTGTGCAAAGTTTCGGTGGTTTCAGTAGTCATTTTGCAATTTCGGCCCCCGAACGGGCCTTTTAAGTCTTGTGTTTTATATTTTTTCTTGTAATTTTCTAACTGGAAATCCAATCGAGGTCTCGTTTGTTCCTACAAGTCTGTTTAGGTTTGAACAAGCTGTCCGTGCCAAGTTTTGGTGGTGTCGGTTGTCATTTCACAATTTCGGCTCCTGAACAAGCCTTTTAAGTCTTGTGTATTACAATTTTCCTTCTAATTTTCCAACCGGAGATCCAATAGAGGTCCCGTTTGTTCCTACAAGTCTATTTAGGCTTGAAAAGGCTGTCCATGCCAAGTTTTGGTGGTTTCGGTGGTCATTTTGAAATTTTAGCCCCCGAACGAGCCTTTTAAGTCTTGTGTTTTACATTTTTCCTTCAAATTTTTTAACCAGAAATCCAATCGAGGTCCCATTTGTTCCTACAAGTCTATTTAGGCTTGAACAAGCTGTCCATGCCAAGTTTCGGTGGTTTCGATGGTCATTTCGCAATTTCAGCCCCCAAACGGGCCTTTTAAGTCTTGTGTTTTTCAATTTTCCTTCTAATTTTCTAACCGGAGATCCAATTGAGGTCCCGTTTGTTCCTACAAGTCTATTTAGGCTTGAATAAGCTGTCCGTGCCAAGTTTCGGTGGTTTCGGTGGTCATTTTGAAATTTCGACCCCCGAACGGGCCTTTTAAGTCCTGTGTTTTACATTTTTCCTTTTAATTTTTTAACCGGAAATCCAATCGAGGTCCCGTTTGTTCCTACAAGGCTATTTAGGCTTGAAAAATGCGTCCATGCCAAGTTTTGGTGGTTCCGGTGGTCATTTCGCAATTTCGGCCCCCGAACGGGCCTTTTAAGTCTTGTGTTTTACAATTTTTCTTCTAATTTTTTAACCGGAGATCCAATCGAGGCCCCGTTTGTTCCTACAAGTCTATTTAGGCTTGAACAAGCTGTCCGTGCCAAGTTTCGGTGGTTATTTTACAATTTCAGCCCCCGAACGGGCCTTTTAAGTCTTGTATTTTACAATTTTCCTTCTAATTTTCTAACCGGAGATCCAATCGAGGTCCCGTTTGTTCCTTCAAGTCTATTTAGGCTTGAACAAGCTGTCCGTGCTAGGTTTCGGTGGTTTCGGTGGTCATTTCGCAATTTCGACCCCCGAACGGGCCTTTTAAGTCTTGTGTTTTACAATTTTCCTTCTAATTTTCTAACCGGAGATTCAATCGAGGTCCCGTTTGTTCCTACAAGTCTATTTAGGCTTGAACAAGCTGTCCGTGCCAAGTTTTGGTAATTTCGGTGGTCATTTCGCAATTTTGGGCCCCGAACGGGCCTTTTAAGTCTTGTATTTTAAAATTTTCCTTCTAATTTTCTAACCGAAGATTCAATCGAGGTCCCGTTTGTTCCTACAAGTTTATTTGGGCTTGAACAAGCTGTTCGTGCCAAATTTCGATGGTTTCGGTGGTCATTTTACAATTTCGGCCCCTTAACGGGCTTTTTAAGTCTTGTGTTTTACAATTTTTCTTCTAATTTTCTAACCGGAGATCCAATCGATGTCCTGTTTGTTCAACACAACCAGACATATTAAATGAAATGCTTGTAGTGATTTGAAAAGTAAATTATTAAGGAACACTTGGATATGCACCTAGAAAACATATTCACTAATTCAAGTTCACGATAAAACTATGCATAAAAACCCCAAGTCCATGTAACATAGAGGGGGGATTTTAAGGAACTCTTTTGAAAAATAAAAGACAACAAAAGTGAATCCATAACGAACTATTATATTATAATTAATTTATATGATTAATTTTCCTATAATTGATAATATTGAATTTTCCAATTTGAAAGCTTGTCAAGGATCCACTGCCATGAGTGACTCATTCAAGACATACTTCCCACAGTTGCAGTTATATATCTCCAAAACTTTAGAAGAACAATAAATGAAAACAAAATCAATATTCATAAAAATAGAATTACCTGTTTTGCCACCAGCAATGCCAATCTGGACTCTAGGTTAACGGCTGCTAATTGACCACCCTTTAAACCAAAACATTACAAGAGACATGTTAAACGTTATAGCCAAGTAGCCTTCTAACGTCCCCACTAGTAAGAGGAGAAAAATGTTTGGGAAGATTTTAGAATGAAAATCAAGCATGGTTTTCATGAAAATTGTAATCTATTAAACTAAATGGTAACCATGAGAAAAAAGAAACATTGTCACCCAACTAACAATAACATGCTTTTAATTCTCATTTGAATAGTACCTTAGGACATTGGTTGAGAAACTATAAATGCCAGTATGTAATGGGCCAGAAGCATCCAACATGACTACTTAAGTTAGGTGACACCTGACTTACCATTAAAAAAGGGGACCAAGGTAGGTTAGTTACTACTTACTATTATATACCTAAATATGATATACATAAAGGGGGCTTTTGGCCCATTACATACTGAAACACAGCAACAAGGCAATCTAGCAGCAAACAACAAAGTAGGCAGATTGCACACCCCAGCAGGTTACACACCACTCAGCTCCCAAATCTGAAACAAAATCCAAACTAAACCTGAAAGTGCAGCAGCCAGCAGGATTCACAATGTCTCATGTACTTTGATGATCTACATTCTTTTCCAATACAAAACTCTGTAACTGGAGCCAAAAAATCCCTTGAACCAGGCCTCCTCCACTGCTTCACACAGATATGCATAGCAGGTGAACACAAGAACACAGTCAGAACTCTGAAACTGGAGCTATCCTAATTTACAGCAGCATAATTTGAAGTTTAGAAATTCAACCCATAGAGCTATCCCAATTGCAGCCCAACTGATATACCAGAAACATAATTTGAAGTTTACTCATGTGTTGTAAATTACAATGGATGTAGAAGTAATTGTTTGGTAGAGAGATATATGCAGAGATATGGATACCAACATCCTATTGGCCTTGATGGCTGTTTTTCAATTTTCTATTGCTTTTGTTTTAAAAAGTATTTAAAATAAAATTATTTAAAGTGAAACTAAACAAAACCATTCTTAATGTTAGAGTTTAAATTTCCTTATTTTAAACTAAAAATCATACTTAACTACAAAAATGTATTAAAAATATTAAATTTTACATCTCAAACTTTGCATTATGGTGCTTTAATAACCTAAGACTTTTGCTAATGCACCAATTAATGGCCTTTAATGTGAGCTTATTATCATTTGGTGCAACAAAAGGATACCTTTTTACAGCATCACCACAAACATAGTAGGGTGAGACTTACACATTTGATAGGTCTCACTGTGCACTTTGAATTTTGTATTAAAATTTAAATAGACAGTGTTTAGTTAAAATATATATAGTGTTTGGTGCAATTTATTGCATACTAAAAATAAAAACAAAAGTCAAAACAGCTTTCCTAAACTTTGAGATAATCAATTTTTGTTTCAACTTATTTAAACTATGAATAATTCTACCTATACTACAAACTTACCAAAACTCTTACCAAAAATATAATAGGCCAAATGTGATTGGTTGTTAAAAAATTAATGATATTAATCATCCAATGATATTTGAACATATATGTTTTTAGTAATATTGTTAGCAAGACTTTAAATAGACGTAGCATTGCTCTTAAACTATTCTTACCTAATAAACTATAAACAGAAACTATACAAATCAGTTTAAATTGACTCTAAAAATAAGAGTAAGACGTGTGCATACACCAAGGGAACAAGAGAAAAAAGTAATGTATTGAATACAGAAAAAAATAAATTGTCCCATCTCAGCCCGCTAAGCATGATGTGAAAATGATAAATATTCAATTCTCTGCAACACAGAAATGATCTTAGACAGCAAAATCTATAATCAATCAATCTCCTTTAACCAAAATAATGAAGCTGAGACTAACTACACTGATTATCAGTAAAAATACTCTGCTATACTTATAACATACATCCAAAGTTCAAAAAATCTAAATATATTTTTGCCTTTCCTGTTAAAATACAAATTTTTTATGTAGGGGGCAAACTCTCAGGCATGGGTTGGCAGATTGGCATGCTAATAAGCCTAGGAGAGTAAAACGAGAAGAATAATAAACAATAATGGCTCTTCAAGCGAAATTTTCTATTTTCTTGCACCATCTTAAAAAATAGTGCCCTTCCCAGTCCCAAGAATAAAAAAAATTAGACAAAATGGCCATTCGGTGCTAAAAATTAAAGGTTATTATCTGTTACAAGAATCTAGACCACAAATTATATTCCTCAAATCCATGAGAAACTCTCACATTGTCTACTCTAAGCAGGAGTTTGCTGTCACTACTCAACACTTACAAGAGCTAAGTACAAACAAAACAAGTCCAAAATCCCAAAATCCCTCTCTGAGACCTTGCCACAAACAAGTCCAGTGCATAACCAGAAAAATCAATCAATTTCAAATTCATTGTTGATAAAAGTGTATTTAGTTAAAAATTTAAAAGAGCAACATATTCCAATAAAAGGGGGAAAAGATTTAAAAGACAGATTTTAATATATATTTAAAAGACAGTTTTAATCCATCCTAAAATCTGTCTCTACTCATATATTTAAAAGACAGATTTTAATATATTTGTCCTAAATCGTTCAAGACAGATTTTAGGACTACAATCTATCATATACTCAAATATATATATAAATCCTTGAAGACAGATTTTAGGACAACAATCTAGCATATATTTGTCATATACTCATATATATATATATATATATATATCTCTTCAAAATATCAGAGAGAAAGAGAGAAGTAAATGCCGTCGGTGGAAATCAATCGGTGGCGAGAGAGAGCGAAAGGAAGAGAGACGAAGACGAAAAGGAGGAGGACGAGGAAGCGGTGTGAGAGAGTGAGAGTGAGAGGGAGAGGGAGAGGAAGAGGGAGAGTGAGACATACCTCTGTTTTGCGCCGCTTGAGGCTGTGGATTGAGAGAGAGTGAGAGGGAGAGGGAGAGTTAGGGCTTATTTGTTCGGTCCAGTCTTTAAAAAAAAAAAAAAATTTGAAAAATGCAAAACGACGTAGTTTCGTTTGCTAAGTTATTGGCGACGAAAATCCTTCGGTCGCCATAAGTACCGTTCATCTTTTCTGCGACTATTTCATTTCTGTCGCCAAAACTTTACAATCGGCGACCAAAATTTCGTCGCTATATGTTAATTTCGTCGCAAAAATATTTTTGGCGCTCCCGCCCAAAAAAATTAATTTGGCGCCAAACCTTTTAGCGACGAAAAATCTTAACTCGTCGCCAATAGTGTAATTTTGGCGACAAACAATTAAATTGTCGCCGATTACATAAAATTGGCGACAAATTTCAGTTTGGTTGCTAAAAAATGTCGCCAAAAGTGTTTTTTGTTGTAGTGAATTTACGAATCATGACTATATGAAACTAAGATTATTCCAAAATTCTCTAACTGGGGAAGCATTTGTATGGTACATCAACCTTACACTTGGCTCCATTCAAACTTGGCAACAAATGGAAGAGGCATTTCATGCCCAATTCTTCCAATCGGAGCCAGAGGTTTCCATGGCAGACTTGGCAAGATTGAGTCAAAGGCCTGAAGAAAAGGCTACTCAGTTTATTGCTAGATTTAAAAGGGCTCGAAATAAATGTAGAGTCATCCTGCCAGAGCCAGAATTCGTAAGATTGGCTCAAAATGGCTTAGAGTTCAGGCTTTGAAAGAAGTTTGACTCAACTGAATTCAGAGATTTGATGGAACTAACCTATAAGGTGTCTAGGTATGAAACATTACTAGAGGAGGAACAAGATCGAAATAATGCATCGTACAAGACATATTATAGAGATCCTAATTATGAGATCGATGCAGCAGAGATTGTGGGCAAAGAACCTGTGATCTGTGAGGCATTAATTTATAAGGATACAACAATTGACCAGCAGTTTAAAAAGAAAGACCTTCACAGAAAGTACTCTTTCGATTTAACAAAGGCAGATAACATTTTTGATCATTTGCTTGCGGCCAACTTCCTTAAGTTACCTAAAGGAGTAAAACTGTCATCTCCAGATAAACTTAAGGGAAAAGTATATTGTAAATGGCACAACTCTTGGTCTCACTCGACTAAAAACTGCATTGTTTTTCGAGAAAGGATCCAAGAACAAATTCGAACAGGAAGTTTGAAATTCCCAGCCAAAGCAGAAAAGGCCATGGGGATCGACAGTAATCCATTTCCAGAAGTTGGAGAGGTGGCAGCCAATGTCATTGTGTCAGACTTCTAGAACTTGTCCTTGACAAAATTGGAAAAAGTCAATGTGCAGATGCATGTTGCTAACCAGACAACCATTAAAAAGGACACCAGAAATCTGCCAGTTATTGGACAAGGTTTCTTACACCAGAGGGAACACTCTGATGAAGAATCACTGGATGATGATTCCTTAGAGGCAGCAGTAATGCAAAGGATGTGTCCCAGGTGCAGACTGAGTTATAAATGGTTGAAGGGGCTTCCAATTGATGGGAAGCAATACTACAAGGATGTGCAGAGACGTCCTAAACCAACAAATGCTTATAACAAAAGGCCGTATCCGACTAGTGTTAGGCAGCAGCCATTGGTAGTTGAACCAGCAGTTGATAGAATGCATGCTAAAGGCAAGAGGCCCTTGTATGAGTCCAGGCCACCTAACTACTACAGAATGGAGAGCAGTCATTTTGAAAGAAGACTGGAGAAGAGTTCAGGTTATGGGATCAAAGCCAGAGATTGGCCTCCTAGACCAACCTCACGCAAGAACAGAAAGTGGCCACCTTCATCGAAGGCCTGAATCAGGCTCGAAACATGAGGTCAGGACCAAGAGTGCCTTCACAGCCAGCTTCGAAAATGGCTTCGAAGGTAGAAAAAGCAGTTCAACATCTGAGTCAGTAAGTTCGTGGGTACCTGGAGTTCCAGATTGGTTTGTGATGCAGAACAAACCTAGGAAAGTGCCCACTCAGAGAGATGTTGGAAACCAAGGAATGATGGTTAAACCTCCTTTGGTGGCTCCAAACAATTGGGTATTGCTTAAACACCCAAAGACGAAGGAACCAGATATGGTCCCAGTCATTTCGAGATCACAAAGGAGAAAGATTCAGCGCAGGTACACTCAGTACCAGAAAGATATGAAAAAAAATGGAGAGAGCTCTTCATTAGTCCAGACAGAAAGAAAGAAGACTCCAAAGTCAGACCATACTCCAAAGACAACTCTACAAAGCAAGGTGGGTTGCAGCAGAGAACAGTTGGCCAAGGTTCATTCTGAACTAAAAGCCAGAGAGGAATCTAGCTTGGCAGGATTGGAGAAAGCTCTGATGGATAGTGATAGAGAGACAGAAGAAGAAATTGGCATAAGCCAAAAGAAAGAAATGGTGGAGGAAGAAATGTTCAAAGCCTTCATGGCTGAGCAAACATTTTTGGTTGAAAAACCAGTTGAGAAAGATCCTTCGAAGGAATCAGTTAACAACAACGAAGTGCCAGAGTGTAGCATGGAGGATGCTGCTGAAGTAACTGAACAAGGTGGCCAAAGGGGAAACAGGTACAGCCAGCCATCCAATTTGGCTCATTTCCTCCAGTATCAGTCAATATGGTACACATACTGCCTCATGAGTTCCAAGCTGGAGATGAGGACCAAGATGGCCAAGAAATTGATCATATTCCTGTCTCTGGTGAAGACTCACAAGTGAGTATGGTACAAGATGATTCTGGAATGGCTACCCCAAATGGAAACTGAATATAAGAGTGAAGAAGAGGTGAGCATTAACCTCTCATATCCTTTTGAGTATCCCTCGAATTCTATGACACAACATGTCAAGCCTTTGTACGTCAAGGCTTTCTTCGATGGGATACAATTGAACCGAGTCCTGATAGATAATGGGGCAGCAGTGAATTTACTACCGAAATCTTCTTTAAAGAAACTAGAAAAAAGAATCCTAGGTTAATCCCAACCAGCACAACCATCGTTGGCTTTGCTGGAGACAAACAGATGGCTCAGGGAATTCTACCCATCAACCTGAGTGTGGGAACCAAAGACTGCATGACAGCATTCTTTGTAATCGACAGTAATGCTAAATACAATGCTTTACTTGAGAGAGATTGGATTCACACTAACAAATGTGTGCCTTCCTCTTTGCATCAGAAAATTATGATGGCCTTAGGCAATAGAGAGACAGAGGAAATTGATGCAGATCATCAACCTTTCATAGCCTGTGCAGACTTCGCAGAGGCCAAACTGTATATTGAGGGAGTGACACCACTCAGTATACTGAGGAAACCTGATGGCTCAGCCGAAGTGACGGCTGATGAGGAAGTGACACACCTGAAGCACTTAGTCCGGGAGAGTGCTGATGAGGAGGTTGTCGTTAAGGATGACAATGATGCCTGGTTGTAGGCAAAGAAGTGAAACACAAGAAGCCAAGTCTTTGGCTCTAATTAAATTCTTAACATTGGATGTAAAATCAATAGTCCAGAAAGTACAGGAGCAAGAGAGAAGCCATGATAATTGGCTGCAAACAGAAGCAGCAACAGGCCAAAGTTTTGACCCTTGATAAATACTGTGCATTGGTCATTGAAACAAAAGTCCAGGAGATACAGGAAGAGGAAGCCTTGTGGACAGACTTTGTCTATGAGGAGGAGGGCAAAGATGTTGAATTAAAGAACCTGGGAGCATAACAAAGCAGGGAGATTGCTTCGAAGATAGAAGAAATCAAAGAAGAAGCTTCAGTAAGTTCTCAGACACAAGACCCCTTAGAAGAAGTAAATTTAGGGGAAGATTCTATACAGCAGCCCACCTACATAAGTGCTTGTCTGAATGTTCTGGACAGGGACCAGTTGTTGGTTGTTCTACAGAAATATAAAGATTGCTTTGCATGGTCTTATAATGAACTACCAGGATTGGATAGGTCATTAGTGGAACATAGGCTCCCTATGAAACTTAACTTCAAGCCATACAAGCAAAAACCAAGAAGAATGAGTCCAGAAGTAATTCAGAAAGTCAATGAGGAGATTCTTAGACTACTCAAAGCAGGCTTTATTAGGACAGCCAAGTATGTGGAATGGCTATCTAATATTGTGCCTGTGGTTAAGAAGAACGGTAAAATGAGGGTATGCATTGATTTCAGAAACTTGAATTTAGCAACTCCAAAAGATGAGTACCCCATGCCTATAGTGGATCTGTTGGTAGACAGTTCAGTAGGGCATCAAGTTTTATCAATGATAGATGGGCATTCTGGTTATAACCAGATCTGCATTGCAGAGGAGGATGTCCACAAGACAGCATTCAGATGTCTGGAAATATTGGCACCTTCGAATGGGTTAAAATGCCATTTGGCCTGAAGAATGCTGGAGCTACATATCAGAGGCTATGAACACTATCTTTCATGACCTCATTGGAGGGTATTTAGAGTGTTATATTGATGACATTGTAGTTAAATCCCAATCCATGGAGGAGCATCTGTTTCACTTAGAAGCAGCTTTGAAAGAATGAGAAAGTTCAAATTGAAGCTCAATCCTCTTAAGTGTGCTTTTGGCGTATCATCTGGAAACTTCTTGGGCTATGTAGTACACAAGAAATGAATACAAATTGACCAGAATAAAGCCAAAGCCATCATTGAAGCCAGACCTCCATCAAGTAAGAAAGAATTACAAAGTTCCTTGGACAGGTTAATTTTCTTCAAAGATTCATTTCTAACACTGCAGG
>JAPPVO010000003.1:104538808-104602569 GCA_030407325.1 Camellia japonica
AAAAACATTTGGGTATTCACAAACTACCCTTGGCAACTTAATTCGGACTTCATCACATTCACTACCAAAGAAGTTGCAAGAAGACAACTAAGTTCACCCGCCCACGCGGATCATACACCGGTGATAAAACTCTATCAACCCGATCTCCCTAGAAATAAAAGCAATCACCGCTTCAGGGTACATATAGTAACCTCTGACGGTAACAATCTATGACAGCCCGATACGATGACAACCAGTCCATACCCAACATAGTATCAAAACTCGACAAATCAATCAACACAAATGCCAAAGGAAGTCGATGACTGACAACCTCTATGTCACAACCTCGACACCCCTCTCCAAAACAATCTCACCACTAATAGGTAACTCTACACTGAGAGGAAATGCTAATCGAGCCAACTCAAACCCAAAGCCGATGC
The DNA here is from genome assembly GCA_030407325.1 of Camellia japonica. Taxonomy (NCBI): domain Eukaryota; kingdom Viridiplantae; phylum Streptophyta; class Magnoliopsida; order Ericales; family Theaceae; genus Camellia; species Camellia japonica. The sequence continues at coordinate 104,539,228 of JAPPVO010000003.1, forward strand.
AAATGCAAACGAGATGAATGAATGGGATACACCCGTATCAATTAACACATTGGCAATAGAATTGCATAACAAGAAAGTACCTCTCACAACTGAAGGCGCTAGCACTAAGTCTGGCGTGGTAACAACATACACATGCTCTGTAAGTCTCTGCTCTATTTGCTCACCCCTCGGAGCATAAGTCTGATGCACTGACTAAGTTGAAGAGGCTCCCTGATTGGCCCTTGAGGCCTGTACTGACTGTGTAGGCTGGTGGCTCTGTGTTTGCCTTGAATTAGATGCACCAGGTGTCCACCCAACTGAGGGCAAAATGTCTTCATGTGCCCTGACTACCCACACTGATAACATGTAGGCGCTGCCCTCTTCCCTAACTTTGGCTCTGAGAGCGAGCCAAAGACGGTGTAGCCTGATGCCCTCCTCTCTGCGGGGAAACTGGCGATTTGTGACCTAACTGACCACATTTGTAACAAGAGAAACTCCCCTAATTACCTCTCCTTGAACCCGAACTTGGCACAGGAAAGGTGGATCGAGACTGAGCTCCTTGGAACTGTTGTGGGTTAGAACCCCTTTGCCTCTTACTGTCCCCCTGAATATCATGACTCCTCTTGGAGTCCCTCATCGCTCCTTCTCCAACTGCATCACGGTCTCAAGATGAGCCGCCGACTTTACAAGTTGTTCATAATCCCTAATCATTAACGCGACCACCTTGAAAAGGAGCCCAGTCCTCAACCTCGTCTCAAACTCAACACAACGACATTCCTCTGTCACCACAAGCTCAGGTGCAAATCTAGAGAGGCTAGTAAAAGCTGCCTCAAATTTGGCTACTGGTGTGTTGAGCTGCTTGAGCTTCAGAAACTGCTTCCTCAACTTCTCCCTAGTCGTGGGAGGTAAAAACTTGTCTTGGAAGGCGTTGACAAAAGCCTCCCAAGTCACTCCAATATGCCCATGCGCATATTTCCACCACTGACCCACATCTCCCTTCAGCTGGAAGGATGCCAGGGTCACTTTCAGTCCGTCGTCCTTGATGCCAAGCATCTCAAACGTCTTCACAATCTGCTCCAGCCACTCATCCGCCTTCAGTGGCTCCTTCAGATCGCCAAAACTCATCCAGATTCGACCAGAAAAACTCCCTCTTCAGAAAAGACAGCCCTGTCTTAGCAACTTGGGACTGGACTTGATTCTTAGCTCTGAGAATGTCCGTAGATTCCCGCAATGCTTCGGTCATTTCGCGGGCCAAAGCGCCCATAGCCTGCTGACCAACTGGCTCAGCCACATTGGCGTGACCAACTCCTTCTTCTTATGCCGAAATATCATCCGTAAATGGCCTTATGCCTTCCAGGCCTACTGCGCCTTATGCCTTTCAGGCCTACCACCACCACGTTCACATCCTGACATCCTAATAAAGGTAACAAAAGAAATTAACACATTTACAAATATGTCGAAACTAACTCACTCGCGTCTCAATGCGGTGGACAACAGTAATTCACTCCACATAAGCCGTAGTCACATAAACATATACGAATTTTCCTTTCTAGATAATGACCGTCCCGGCGTTGCCAGAGTTCCAATTAGAAACAGCAGTGATCAAGTGCTCTTCTAATGAGATTTCTAGAAATCTGTAGACCCAATCAACATCTTAGGAATTAAAACTCATACCCATATAATTATATAAGCATGTTATCAAGTAAGCATAACATACATACAAACATCTCTGCTAAGTGAGACAACCATTATGGTAATAACTACTTCCCACGTACTCAAAGTATTCAAACTCGGTATGCTCTGATACCAAGTTGTGACGACCCGAAATAAATCAATAACCAGTCCACAATATTAATCGAAGAACAACACAAGATGAAATAATTATCTTTCATTAACTTCCAGTTTCTTTTACAAAAGTGCAACATATGCGAATATACATTCACAAGTCTAACCCTGAATCTATAACATATGTTACATGATGAAGAATGTAAAATCAAAGATAAACAATCAAGAGAATGCCCTAAATGTTTACAACTTTCCAAGCCAGTACTTGGTTACAACAAAATGGATTTAAATCTGCTACATTTAACGGCCCTTGGCTTGTATAAAACAAATACACAATTAAACAAAAATGAAGCTCTTGCTCTAGGTCCTTCCAAGCTATTTCCTTGACAGAGGCATATCACCAGCACTTAAAAATATTTTTCCCATATAGGGTGAGCTAAAGCCTAGTAGAAACAATCCAACACAACATATGAATTTTATTAAAGGTATAAGGTGAATGCATATACAATGCTCGTGCCAAAGTATTTCATTTCTTCTTTCTCATGATCATACGATACCCGATTAATATCACAGTTATCAATCATGTCATTTACAATAGAAAACAGGGCAGTGAATTATACTTAGGAAATTCTAAAACAAATCCAATCATTCCCGAAAATTTCATCCAGAGAAAACCAAAAACGAGACCCATGTAAATGTAGGCTATACAAGCACTACTATTGCCATTTCATGGAAATTTTGTCTGCATGATCGGCACCCATTTACACACGCAGTTTTCGGGACTTTCACCATAGACACTCCAGCTAACTTATTTCAATGTACAACATTCAATTCTCTGGGTTCATCTCTTTTCTCAAAATGATACACATTTGCAAAGTATAAATATGAAACAATACTCAATGCAAATGAATGAGAAAATAGTTTCAATTCTCCTAATCCTCATGCAATTTCTACAACAATCATAGCTATCCTCCATCAATAGCCCAAAACAAATATCTCTAATAAATAGAAAATTTCAATAATAATATACATTATTATCATTTCCAAGATGTGAGCGATATAACATATCCAACTCCACCATCAGCATCAATATCCTTCATCACCATCATCAAGACGTGAGTAATATTACAAAACTAACATCATTCTTCAATATTTTTCCAACACATGTCAAACCCATGGTTTTAGAGCAAAACCTCGTTTTCTTTCAAAATCATTTTTGATAGAGATAGATATCATTTCAATACATAAAACCCAGCATCATTTCCATTATCTTTACAAAATCAACATTTGATATTTCTAGGGAAAAAATCCCTTTTTCTTTAGAAATCATTTCCAAGGTGAAAACCCATCACTTAATCATAGATCAACAATAAACACCTTTCTACAAGTATTTCCAACAAACCATTTGAAAACCCCACCTTTTGATTTCCAACCTAAATCCTAGATTTTCCAAAATCTCCAAAAATCATAATATTGTTTTCGAAATAACAAATAGCTAAGTTAAAATTCATAAGAGGATGCGGAGAATCCCTACCTCAACTTAGAAGAGGAAAAAGGAAGAAAGCCCAAAAAGTCGACGAAGACGAAACGACGATTTGCTCCAATCAAAACGAAACTCTCGACAAGCTCTACACTTAATCTCAAAGGAGCAAGGTGGGGAGATGCTTCCAAGTGAGTAGATTTGAAGATCTTTGAGCGAAAAATGAGTTTAGAGAGAGAAAAGAAGGACTCACGGTTTAGAGAGGGAAAATAGAAGAAAAAGTGAAAAAAATGGTAAGTGAGGGGCTATTTATAATGCTAGGTTAAAGTGGAATAAGGTCCTAAAGTCAACTCAAAAGAACAAGTCAAAATCTCCAAGAAGTAGGGCCCAAAACCCAACTAAAATCTGGGAAAAAAAATTAGCAGGGGTCGACCCTTGTGTTGGTGTGTTGACCCTTCAGGAAGAAATGACAATGCTGGCACAAGACAAGGTGTCGACCCTTGGACCAGAGATGTCGACACTAAATTTCAGCCACCAAACCCAGATTCTGCTGTATACAAGGGTTGACCTTTCCCAAACTAGTGTCAACCCTTGAGGCCAATAACAAAAGACAAGTGTTGACACCACCAAGGCTAGTGTTGACCCTAAATTTCAGTAGCTATTACAAGAACATAGCAGTAAGATGGTGTCGACCCTTCCAACACTGGTGTTGACCCTTTGAGCTTAACAAAACAAAGATAAGATGGCAGTGTTGACCTCCGAAGCCAAAACCAAATATGAAGAGAAAAGAACGACCATCGTGAATATGATTTTCCGGATTCAAAAGCAATAAATGGATTGGGTCTAAGCCCGGATCGCTATAAATAACTATTCAGATTTCAACTGTAAAATGAAAATTCAATTAAAAGATAACAAAATATTTAAATAAAAAAGATTAAGATTGAGATATAAATATCCCAAAAAGATGATAATTTTTTTAACGATCTATGTTTATCTTTTGTTAGTTTGTTATAGAATTTCCATATATTTCAGCTTAATCTTTTTAAAATTTATTTTCAAGTTGAACTTAATATTTTATGTTTTAAAATCATCAATTAATTATCCATATAAATTTGAAATATGATAGGATTTATATAAGTATATCTTTTGTCTAAGCATGATTTTTTCAATATAAAAACAAGTTTATGCAAAAGGAACCATGAACAGAAGATTAGGGGAAAAAACAATCAACATTGAGCCATTTTTTATCCCTTTTTGATGCCTAAAAATCTTAAATATTTGCTTTACATTTGAAATGTGTACTTGCATGACTTTTTGCATTTGTGAGAAAATGAGTTTATATAAATGGATATTATTATTTTATTTTAATTTTTTTTATTACAATATGTTTTTTTTTCTTTATTTCTTTCTTTTTGCTAATAATGTATCATTAAATTGAAATTTTATCTCTCTCTCTCTCTCTCTCTCTCTCTCTCTCTTTTTTTTTTTTAAAGCATTACTATTATTAATTTGTAACTCTCTCACTTTTTGACTATTTGTGTTTAATTTTTTTGGCATAGATGTTAGATTGAAAATGAAAAACACATCAAAATTTATTGGATATGGTTTATACTTTAAATATATTCATTGATTGATTTTTTATTGTTAATTATTCTATTGAAATAACTCATGTTTAAATTTATTTTCAGAAACTGATTTCTTTTGAGAACTAAACCATAAATTTCTTCTTTTTAATTTTTTTTTTATTCAGATTCAGAGTTTGAGTTTATGTTTGTCAATTCAACTTTATGCATTTTCAAACCCTTTTTTTTATTTTTATTTAAATCATTCCAAACCAATTTATGTTTAATGAATCAATATAACTAAAAAACAAATAGCTCAAAAAAAAATTTAATCACTAACTTAATAAAATGGGAATTAAAATTAATTTTTATTTTAATTCATTATATTATATGGGGTGATTAATGTAATATCTACTATTGATTAAACAAAAGAATAATGCTATATGCACCAATTAGTGTACCAATTATTGATGTGGCATAATTTAAAAGGTTTTTGATATTTGTAATGTAATTAATGAGTAGGGTCAATAATAATGTCATAACTAGTATTGGTACACTAGTTAGTACACTAATTGGTATATGTAGCACCACCATAAACAAAATTAGTGTTATTTTATTTAATATTAGTCCTTTTGATTAATTATAATATGCTTTTGTTACTCTATTTGTAGTTGTCTGAAGTAATTCTTAGATAAATTGACTATTATTTATGTGAAGATTTACCTAATATATGATAGTTTTTTAAAAATTTTCAATAATATGAAATATAAATATTTTTAATGATGTGAAATAAATTTATATATACAAACTAAATAAAAATATTAAGAAATAGAATATAAATAATAATTTTTTTTATATTTATTGATTTTCTAAAATTTCGTACATCACACGGATAACACTAGTGTAATAAATAGGAATGTATCATTGCAATACAATGAGATACTCCATTATGGCATGTTCATTGCATTACTACTATTCAACATTATGATGACACGCCACATCAAAGGCAAATTATCTGTTTGTTGCCATTCTAACATTACTTGTAATTTTTCTGAGAAAAGAAATTTTTACAGAAAAAAATATATATATATATATACACATAATTTGTTATTAAAATAAAATGATATAGTAGTAATATTTATGTAATTAACAATTAATTGGATGACTTTTTGTTTAAAAGTAATTGGCCAACTTGTGCCATCTCATTCTATAAAGGTATTTTGTATTTATTTTGTTTGTTTGTAAAATCTTATAAACCCTAACATTTTTACCAAATATTTAATAAAATGTCTGTATGATACTTATGAGATATTTAATAAAAATGTTGATATCTCTAACATTAATTTTGTATAGATAGCATGAAAATATCTTTAAAGGATATGTACTATATGCATCTTATAACTAAAAGAAAAAATAATTTAATTTCAATTTTTTAAGTCATAACTAAATATATATATATCATAACTAAATACAACATGATACATAATTAAAGAACTCATAAATTATAACAAAAATAATATTATAACTAAAAAAAAAATTAATTATGACTAAAGAAGAAAATAACATAACTAGAAGTACATATGGTACATCTTTTAAAAAAAAGTATATTAGAAAGGAGATTGTACTATAAACACTTCTTACCATATATACCCTAATTTATGTCATTCTTTCTTTAATTATAATTTTATTTCAATTATAACTCATAAAATATTAAATTATATCTCATTTTTTAAAAAAATATATAATTATATTACTTTTATTTTTAATTATTAGATAATACAGTACACATATTTTAACCATAAATAGAATAGCAATGCAACGATCGGAAAAAGGGGGACAAATAGTTGGAAATAAAAGCTCACGGAGAATAGAGAGAGAGAGGAGAGAGAGAATGAGCGGAGTAGGGAAGACGGTGTGTGTGACGGGAGCGTCCGGGTACATAGCTTCGTGGCTTGTCAAGTTGTTGCTCCAACGTGGTTATACTGTCGAAGCCTCTGTTCTCTCTCTCACTCTCTCTCTCACTTTGATATCTAATCTTTTTGGCTATCTTGATTTCTTTGACAACAATGTTGAGTGGCCCGAAAAAATATGATTCGAATGGTTCAAAACATTCAAAACGATGTTGTTTTAGGTTTAAAACGACGTCGTTTTTGATAGATTTGAGCCATTTAAGCCACAAAAATTCGAGTTACCAACCATTTTCCTTTTTTTGAATACCCAATACCTGATTTTGCTATGCGAGTCACTTCCCTTTGATTAGTGCTAGGTTATATATATATATATATTATAATTTGTTTTTTTTGCTGTTTTGGGGATGTTTCTATTGGGTAATTTTATGCGGTGTTAGTCTCTTTTATTTTTTTGTTGGCTAACCTCAACCCATATGCCAAACGGAGCTTAAATAAATTTAATTTTTTACATGAATAATTTTTTCAATTGATTTTATAAAAATCAAAGATTTGAATAACCTAATTTTCAGTTGGATAATAATGAAATTGTAAAATGTCAAAAAGCAATAAGATCAAAACAATACAAAACCAGCCCATACCCCTCTCTCTCTCTCTCTCTATCTCTCTCTCCATATCTATGTGGGATTCATGATTTGGTGCATTTGTTGTGTTGTGAAATTGTGTGTGCATAGTAAATCAAAACATTCACCAAGAGGGAAGCATAATTTATGTTTGGCTATGGATCTTATTGGAGAGGTGGGTACAGGTTTCGATTTAGGTTGACTTGAAAATTAGTTGTGTTACATGGACATTTTTATTTTGTCTCCTTAGTGTGTGGCCTCGTTGGTTTCGCTCTTAGGATAGAGAGATTAAGAATACGGTGTGATTGAGTGGTGAAATTATTAGTCTAGTAGTATTAGGTTGAAGATGTAGAATAAAGAAGGTTCAGTTGTACACCGCCAGATTAGTAATACAATAGATAGTATTAATATTTAAAATTAATATTTTTTAATTTTTAGTATGTTTTTAATATTATAATTATTAATATTTTGTACTTTTTAAGTCAAGTTAATCTAGAGACACTTAAAAAAATATAAATTTTGCATAAAAATCATTTAAAAATTCACTAATTATAAAAAAATCATATTTTTTTAGTATTTATTTAAAAAAAATTAAATATTTCTTTCACACATAAATTATTTTTAAAAAATAATATTAAAAATATTTTAATCCATTTTATTTAATATTTTAATCTATTAATCCCATCTCATATGTTTTCCTTCCATGCTAGTCCAACTAAGGAGAAGGATTGCTAGCCCCCTTGGAGTGTTAATCCCATCACAACCCTCAACAACCAAACACTCTCTATGTGGCTGACCCTTCCTCAGTATTAGTCCAATCCCTTCACTCATGGAGCCAAACAAATATGGCCTTTGTGTCCACCAGATTTGACCTTTATTTTCTCCAAATCTATCCCCACTCTTCTCCTGATCCTATGTCATAGCTTTAGTGCTTTAATCGATTGTAAATGATGGGTCCAATCAAGAATAAGAGAGAGAAATAAGAGAGAGAAGAACCCTAGGTTCTAGAGAGAGAATTTCTCAATCAATCAATGTTCAATATTTAAAAATAGTTACAAAATGGTTATCACTTCCCTAGATATAGGCTAACAACTACCCACCACTAACTATCACATGCCAAGGACATGATGTCCTACATCAATTTTGTTGATTATAAAGTTGTTGGTAGTGAAGACATTGTAATCACAAAACAGCTTCTAGCCATCGGATGGTTGTATTGTCAAATTCACTACTTATAATTGTTAGCCACTCATATGCTTATAAACATCAAATATACAGTTACCTCTAGATGCAATCATATTAATGTATGTATTATACAACTATGTGTATGAATTAATGTGTATGAACAAGTACAAAATTCTCATGGTTGATGTCCTAGATTTGCATGCCATTTAAATGTGTTTAGTGCATTATAGAAATGTTCAACATTTAGGGTACTTGAAAATTTGAGTTTTGAAGTTCATAATGTCCTTGTTTCATATTCATTGATCCTCTCACTTGAAAATCTGGCCACTAAGACACCTCAAGAATTTTGGTTTTCTATGTTCTTTTAGATCTTGTTTGAACAAGTGATCTAGGCCAACAAAATCGAAGGAAAAATAAAAAAAAAATTGAAAAAAAATCCTATGTCCATCATTGTAATACATCATTTGCCCCTATAACATTGTTTGTTGGTTTTAATGATCTATTTTTTTGGGTAAATTTTCAAAGGTAGGATTTTCAATGAACCATTTTGCATGAAGGGCCATAATTTTGTTTTGTTTCAATTGATATGCTTTGTATGATTGTTCATAATTTGCAATTGTAATGGCTAGTTCTTTCTATTTGTTGAATGCTTCTGTGTTTTCCCATCCCCTTTTTTTCTGCTACCAGCTTTGGTATGCGTTGTCAAAGACTTTATAGCAGAGGATGCCGCCTGGAAGTTTACAAAAGAAAAGGGTATTGACATGGTTACAATTAACCCAGTAATGGTTATTGGTCCTCTCTTGTAGCCAACGCTCACTACAAGTGCTGCTGCAATTTTGAACTTAATAAATGGTATGTGTTCTTTATAGTTTATAGCAGACGTATGTAACCTGTTCTCATTTATGGATGACATGACATTTCCTTTCAGCTAATTATTCAGGAGGAGCTATGTTTACTTTTGTGAAACAACATATTTATATTTCTGTTGAATCAAACTATTCCCCCAAGAAGCTGTATTTGTTGATGAGTAACATAAATAAATAAATAAATCAATCTATAATGTAATTTTCCTAGGAGCATTTTAATATTCTTCCATCTAGAAATAATTGTTGCTGAAACTTGAAGCATAAAACTTTAGTTGAATTAATAAGGCTTTTGCCATATTTTATTTTTTGCAAAATGATGTGGAACTTCTTTTTAAGGGAATAATGGGCCTGTTTATTTGCTCCTTTATTTTGCAGGTTCACAAACATTTTCAAATTCTACATTTGGATGGGTTAATGTTAAAGATGTTGCCAATGCGCATATTCAAGCATTTGAGATTCCTTCAACTAATGGAAGATATTGTTTGGTTGAGAGCATTGCACACTACTCTGAAGTTGTGAAGATACTATAAGAGCAGTTTCCTGCTTTTCAACTTCCAGAAAAGTAAGTGATTTATCTCATAGTCAGTTTATTAAACTCTACTTCAATGTTTCTTCTTTTTGAACTATTTAGCATGTTGTTTCAATTTATTTAACTCGAGTAAATTTAGACAATTCATCTCTGCTATTACTTATGGTCTGATAGGATTTGTTTCAATAGTATTTCCCTTACCTTTTCTAACAATTTCTGTGAGACCCATCTGCTCCTACTAATTTGTCATGCCATTTTATGTGGTTTTCAGATACTACCTTTTAAAACATAGTTCATGGGACAAGTATGACATAGCCAATGAGGTAAAAAGAGGCTCAGTTGGAAAGTTCTTGAATTGTATCATTTTCTTGAAGTATATACATTGCCTCTTATAGTTTTGATTATTTGAAGAAGTTTTAGCATAATATGATATTGAACGTTGTGCAAGTTGCAAGAAGTCCTTGAGCGTTTAATGCAAGCTATAATTTGACAAAATGAGTTTAGGATAATAAATAGATAAGGAGCCACCGACTTCAACTTTATGGCATTTTGTTAATAATTCAGCCATTTTAAAACTTCTCCTATGTCTTTTCTTTCATCATATAAATTATTTGTTTTAATGTTATTGATGCTTTTATCAAAAGAAAAAGAAAAAAAAGGTCTAACTTTAACAAAGTAATTAACCTAGCTCCAAAAAATAATAATAATAAATAAATAAATTTCCAGCAATTTGGGCCTGGCTTGAGTTCGTATATTATGCTCGGTTTGGGCTTAGGTACACAAGTTTGGGTTGCAAGTCCAGCTTGGGCAACATTCAACACAACTCATGTTAGGCTTGAGCAATCTCTCAATCCGATCGAACCGCCCGAGTTGCACCCTTAGACAAAGCCATCCGAGTTGCTAAGCTTCCAATTTCATTGATGATTTGTAATGTGAATATACATGTAAGATAAAAGTAGGACATGCATGTGGAATATACTCAAATTCTGACCAATATTTTAGATGTCTGGTGACTTTATATATTTATTTATAAATTCAAAATGTTGGGGTACTTGATGTTTTTTGGCTGATGCTATCTCTATGGACATATTTAGATATCAATTGACATGTCTTTAGTTTGATGTCCGTGACCTTTTTATTTGTCCTTTTGGGGCTTTTCAAGAATAGGCATTGACAGTTTTACTTTCTTCTTTACATGCAAATTCTGTGCTGTCGTGCTTCCTTTCCAATAATAATTTGTCATGTTCATTTTGTTGAACTGAGTTTCAATGCTTGGATATTGATGGAAAGCTTGGGGGCCCCGTTTAGTTGTGTTTTCGTTTTGTTTTATTTATTAGAAAATACAAAAACTTATTTGTGGGGGCCGAGATTTGGGAGTCGTAGAGATTCCGGATAGTCGAATCTGGCAGAGTCAAGGTTCGAAGCACTCGGCAATTGGCTCGAAAGCTCAAAGCCAACCCTACTCGGCCAAATAACCGATTAAGCGAGGGGCCAAGTGAAGATCGGCCATTATAAAATGTGCCGAATATGAGGTGGGGGATGGACCTAATCCCGAGGCCCAAAGAAGAAAAGATATAAATAGAAGAGACATCAGCCAGAAGCAGGTATGTGAGAATTATTGTGCTTAACTTAGAATACAAGCATTCTTGAGTGTAGAGACTGACTTGTCCGTCGGAGTGCTAATTCCGGCACCCCCGACCGGAGTGTTTATTCCTTTTCAGGTGACTATCAGCGGATCTCGAGCGCTTCCCAGGATCAGAAGAGTATTTCCAAACCACTTCTCCACAATTGGCGCCGTCTGTGGGAATACTCAAGCACATCCATGGCGAGCGTGACGGAAGATCCTCCGACAGTCACTGTCGACCCTATATCGCAAGATGAAGCCACTCCAACAAACATGCTTGGAACAGAGACTATCGCCGCAAGACGTGCCTTAAATTTCGCCTCACCCTCGACTTCGAGCACGAAGCAATGCAAGCGCTGGAACAAGCAAAGCAAAACGAACAAAGATTGGAGAACATGATTGCAGAGAACGAACATCTCCGTCAGGATTTGGCCTTGGAGGTGGCGAAGTCCAAACAAGCTGCATACCAAGGCCCGGAACGACCCGAGAGGGCAGCTGGTCGACGATCTCGAGCCCGACAACAAGATACTGATAGCAACTCCGACTCATTATCCTCGGAGCCCAAGAAGGAGGGACGATCTGAAATTTCCAGTTCTTCTGAAGAGAGTCCCCGTACAAGGCGTAAGCGAAGGAGAAACAGCTCGGATGACGATCAACACGATCCTTTTGTACGACGGATTGCAAAGGCAGTCCTACCCAAGAAATTCAAAGCACCGTCATTCACCCTGTACGACAGTAAATTGGTACAAGATGGCCGGCTACAACCGTACGTCCGAAAAGGCAACCCAACCAAAGCAGCCTTGACACAGGATTCACATTCGCTCCACGTGATCCGCATGATATACAGCCTGCCAATGTCATCGGCGGTGCACGCGATTCAGTCGAAGTCTAACCCTCAAGAGCAACTCACTCCGGCTAAACGGCCCCATGAAGCCGAGGTTACCACTTTTGATGATTTGGATTTTGCCGGAGTAATATTACCCCACATTGATCCCTTGGTAATTGAGTTACGTGTAAACCAATTCATAGTTGAGCGCGTACTCATCGATCCGGGGAGTACATCGGAGATTATGTACTACAAGACATTCACCAAATTGGGCTTCTCCAAATCGGATCTCTCACCGGTCCCTTATCCACTTTTCGGCTTCAATGCCAATCCAGAGTACCCGTTGGGGAAAATCAGACTTCCCGTTCGAGCAGGTTCCCGAACAGTGGATGTGGGATTCTTAGTCGCAAACTGCCGTCGCTGTATAATCTCATCATGGGGCGATCATGGTTGCATGCTATGCGAGCTGTTCCCAGCACCTATCATCTGCTGCTCCACTTCCCGACAGAACGCGGTATTGAGCAAATCCGTGGCTTCCAGAAATCGGCACAAGCATGTTATCTCCTTGTTGAGAAAACGCCAAAGGAACTACAGGTGAATTCCATTGGGTTGTCGGATCGAGAAAGCCTCGACGATGTTGGGCGGCCCCCAAACGAAAAGGCAACGGAAGACTTAGCATGAGTTCAAATCGATGGAAGCCCAGACAAGTTCTTCATGGTCGGCGCCTCCTTGAATCAGGCCGACAGACAGCAGCTAATATCTTTCCTGCTCAGCAACCTCGATGTCTTTGCATGGACTCCGTACGAGATGCCGGGTATAGATCCGTCAGTTTCACAGCACCATTTGAATGTCGATCCTAAGTGTAAGCCGATCATTCAGAAAAGCCGGCGGTCGGCCACAGAGCACACTGCCGCCGTTGTTGAGGAAGTTGACAGGCTGCTTGACGCCGGAGCAATTAGGGAGGTGACCTACCCTACATGGCTCTCTAATACAGTGGTGGTGAAGAAGAAAAATGGGACTTGGCGAGTGTGCGTCGACTTCACGGACCTAAACAAAGCCTGCCCAAAGGATTGTTTTCCTCTTCCCAGGATAGACCAGCTTGTAGATGCTACGGCGCGCCATCAGCGTATGAGTTTCCTTGATGCCTATAGAGGTTATCATCAAATCGCTATGCATCCGGAGGACCAAGAGAAAACTGCATTCCTCACCCCAAGAGGAACCTATTGCTATAAGGTAATGCCTTTTGGGTTGAAGAATGCAGGGGCAACCTACCAGAGACTGGTCACCACCATGTTCAAGGAGAAACTCGGCAAAACTATGGAAGTGTACATTGACGATATGGTGGTCAAATCCAAAGAAGAGCAGAATCATATAGCCGATCTGGAAGAGACATTCGGCATCCTACGCAAATATGGAATGAAGTTGAACGCTTCCAAATGTGCGTTTGGTATCGGCTCTGGCAAATTCTTGGGCTACATTGTCAACCACAGAGGCATCGAAGCCAACCCAAGGCAAATCACAGCAATCCTGGAGCTCGGCTCCCCCGTTCAGTAAAGGAGGTTCAAAAGTTGATGGGGGCTGCTCGCACTCAACAGGTTTATCAGCCGGTCCACAGATCGCTGCCGACAATTCTTTCATACACTACGGCAGGGCAAGGCCTTTGAATGGTCCGCCGAGTGCGAAGCCGCTTTCAACGGCCTGAAGACCTACCTCCGCTCAGTACCACTCCTGACAACACCCTCTGCTGGCGACCCGCTCATTTTGTACCTGGCAGTTTCTGACCGAGCCGTCAGCGCCGTATTGATAAAGGAAGAGCTGGGGGAGCAGCGGCCAGTGTATTATGTGAGCAAGGCAATGGTTGACGCCGAAACACGCTACCTTCCGCTGGAAAAGCTCATCCTAGCCCTAGTTATGGCGGCAAGGAAGCTCATGCATTACTTCCAGGGGCATAGCATTGGGTGCTAACAGATTATCCCCTCCGATCAGTACTACGCAGTGCGGAAGCATCTGGACGTGTTTCAAAGTGGGCTCTGGAACTTGGCCAGTACGATATTCAATTTCTACCCAGAACCTCAATCAAGGGACAGGTGCTTGCCGACTTTATCGCTGAATTCATTAGGGGCCTCGCCGACTTCAAGTCTGATGTCGCCGACTTCAAGACAGATGAAATCCGACCGAAGCCGAACTGGAGGATTTATGTTAGGGACATCTGGCAGTTGTATTGTGATGGATCGTCCAATCAGCGGGGCAGTGGAGCCGGAGTTGTAATCATGACCCCCGACGGCGCAATAATTGAGCAGGCCGTCAAGCTCGGCTTCGAAGCATCAAATAACGAAGCCGAATACGAAGCCCTTTTAGCCGGTTTGCGGAATGCGCATATTCTGGGTGCTCGGCGTCTGCTTGTGTTTTGCGACTCAAAACTGGTGATCAATCAGCTAAAGGGGGAGTACGCGGCAAGAAACGACCGTATGGCGGCCTACATGAAAACGGCCAACTCCCTGTTGGCAAAATTTGACCATCATGAGTTGAACCAGATAACACGTGATCAGAACACCCATGCAGATGCCTTGGCTTGCCTAGCCTCCGCAATCAACTCAGAGATAAAACGGACCATCGAAGTAGGATTCATCCCAGAGCCAAGCATTGGCCCTTCGGAGGAAGTCCAAATCAACGTTATAGAATCTGCACCAAGTTGGATGGATCCCATTGTTGCATTCCTATCTTCTGAACAACTCCCAGAGGACAAGAAAGAAGCACATAAGCTGCGAAACAAAGCCATGCGATACTACTTGGATCCGCAAGGAAGGCTTTATAAAAAGTCACTCTCTGGCCCATATTTGGAATGTGTGCACCCGGACAAAGTCGGGGAGCTTCTGACTGAGATACACGAAGGCAGTTGTGGTGCCCATTCTGGCGGACGCTCTTTGGCCCATCGAGCTATAACGCAGGGGTATTATTGGCCGACAATGAGAGCGGACGCCGAGTGTTATGCAAAAAAGTGTGAACAGTGCCAGAAATTCTCCCCGTTAAACCATCTGCCTGCTGAAGAGTTGAACTCTATCACCAGTCCTTGGCCGTTCGCCCAGTGGGGGCTTGATATCGTAGGACCATTGCCGAGGGCCCCAGGGAACAAGCGATACCTGATCGTCGCAACAGATTACTTCACGAAATGGGTCGAAGCGGAGGCATTAACACACATTCGAGATGCTGACGTTAAGCGCTTTGTGTGGAGGAACATCATAACACGATTTGGCATTCCCAGAGCTCTTATCTCAGACAACGGCACCCAGTTTGATTGTGGCGTATACCGAGAGCTGTGCAGCAAATATGGTATTCGGCCTTACTTTTCTACGCCGGCTTACCCCCAAAGCAATGGCCAAGCCGAAGCCTCTAATAAATCCATCTTGGACGGCATCAAGAAGAGGCTGGAGAAAGCCAAAGGCAAATGGGTCGAAGAATTGCCGAGTGTACTGTGGGCTCATCGAACTACACCGAGAAGATCGACTGGAGAAACGCCGTTTGCCCTATGCTTTGGAACCCAGGCAATCTTACCCCTGGAGATCGGCCACCCGACACTCAAGTCGCAAGTTTTTGATACGGGCCGAAACGACATGATGCTGGCTTTGGATTTGATTCTAATCGAAGAACGAAGAGACCGAGCCCTTGCGTCCATGGCACGGTACCAGCAGCAGCTGGCAAAGTCGTATAATCAACGCGTTCAGCTGCGCCGCTACACACCAGGAGAGTTGGTCCTGAAGAAGGTGCTCCCAGCTGACAGGAAACCGGCCGATGGAAAATTGGGTCCTAACTGGGACGGTCCCTATCAGATCGATTCGATCGCTGGAGTAGGGGCATATCGGCTCAAAGACATGTCAGGAAGGAGTCTGCCACGACCTTGGAATTCCACGCACTTACGCAAATTTTATCATTAGCCCGACTTGTGGGACATGATGCTTGTTCCGAACTGTTCGCCATGTACATCTCTTTTTCTGTAATACAAAGATTCCCATTCACCTACCACAGAATCTAGTTCAAAGATGTTCCGATTAAAGCCTCCGGATTCGGAGCGCCCTTCGTGGATATCACGATTGGCCAAATAAAGTCTCCGGATTCGGAGCCCCATCGGCGAATGACGTCTTTGGGCCGTTAAAGCCTCCGGATTCGGAGCGCCCTTCGTGGATATCACGATTGGCCAAATAAAGTCTCCGGATTCGGAGCCCCATCGGCGAATGACGTCTTTGGGCCGTTAAAGCCTCCGGATTCGGAGCGCCCTTCGTGGATATCACGATTGGCCAAATAAAGTCTCCGGATTCGGAGCCCCATCGGCGAATGACGTCTTTGGGCCGTTAAAGCCTCCGGATTCGGAGCGCCCTTCGTGGATATCACGATTGGCCGAATAAAGTCTCCGGATTCGGAGCGCCCTTCGTGGATATCACGATTGGCCAAATAAAGTCTCCGGATTCGGAGCCCCATCGGCGAATGACGTCTTTGGGCCGTTAAAGCCTCCGGATTCGGAGCGCCCTTCGTGGATATCACGATTGGCCGATTAAAGCCTCCGGATTCGGAGCGCCCTTCGTGGATATCACGATTGGCCAAATAAAGTCTCCAGATTCGGAGCCCCATCGGCGAATGACGTCTTTGGGCCGTTAAAGCCTCCGGATTCGGAGCGCCCTTCGTGGATATCACGATTGGCCGATTAAAGCCTCCGGATTCGGAGCACCCTTCGTGGATCACGATTGGCCAAATAAAGTCTCCGGATTCGGAGCCCCATCGGCGAATGACGTCTTTGGGCCGTTAAAGCCTCCGGATTCGGAGCGCCCTTCGTGGATATCACGATTGGCCGATTAAAGCCTCTGGATTCGGAGCGCCCTTCGTGGATATCACGATCGGCCAAATAGTCTCTGGATTCAGAGCCCCATCGGCGAATGACGTCTTTGGGCTGATTAAGCCTTCGGGCGTGCGTAACACAATGATGTCGATTAAATCAGGCCGATCAATGTTCATTTACTCATCTGAAATACGTTTATTCAAACATGTATATAATAAAACACATGCAAGCACATATGCGCCGAACAAAAATTATAACAAAACATTGAAAATAAAGTTCTTTTTATTCGACCAACCAATAATACATAATTCTAGACGCGATCCGCGTTTGAACATTACACGACGAATATTTTTATTCGGCGTCGCCTCATCATCGCTCTTTTCAACTTCAAAGGCGGCAAAGGGCAAATGATCACGATGATCCAGGTCACATAAGTTGGAATCGACACCCTTTGCTCAGAGCCTTCCGGGCCTGAAGAGCCGCGATCCAACATGCTTAAAACCCCGATTCTCGCATCGGCAGACCTCCTCAGCAAGTGTCTCTTTCGTTTTGTCGATCCCAACCTTTCAACCAGCATGGAAGCCCTCCTCGTAACCTTTGGCCTCGCATTTTGTACGGCAAACATGCCTGTCGTATCTTGGCCGGCGATGGCATGACTCAATAGCCGTTGGGTCACCCTCTCGTCCACAATCGGGTTAGATTGACCCGCCGCATGCGGATAGGCGACTTTAACCTTCCTAAGCTGCCCTCGGCCTTCTCCGCACAAGCCTCCGAACTGCGGACCCGTTCGTCCATTTTTCCATCTCCCCCGCGCGGTGCGCAGACGCTTGTCGACTTCGTAGGCGGTGTACAGCCCCTTCACCGCCCCATGAATACCTTCTCGAAACACTTCCAAATCTCGTCATCCAACCATCGATTTGGGACTTCCGGTGGAAAGATCTGTCAGAGCGACTCGACCGCTACACCCGGATCATTGACGATGGAATCTGCCTCAGTCTTCGGTTTATTCCCCACGAACACCGCAAAACTCAATGGTCGGGGCATCGCGTCTAACTCATCCCTCGTCGTGGTCGCGGGGAGCTTCCCTGTTGATGCTTCTCTCTTCGGGGTGATCTGCTTCGACGGCTTGGAAGTTGACGTTTTTCGCTTTCCTTGGACGTCCTTCCTCCCGTGCGCATGGCTCGCTGTTGCGATTCATCGCAGTATCTAGCTCAGCCAGTGTTCGTTCCTCTCCTCTGCTGTTGAAGAACAGTCTGTTTGACATTCGCCTTCGCCCCAAACTAGTTCAAATCGAATCTAAATAAGAATAAGTGGCCCCACTGGCGCGAAATCACCCCATTTATTTGTGGGTATGCAGCGACCCCGAGGCAATTTCATTAACGCTTTTGGCAGTCTCCAAACGACGGAGGCTGATTGACATGTGCCACAGCCACTTCATGTACTAAGTTCTGGCTTGTTAAAACGACCTAATTATCTAAACGTCAACTATGGAAGACTGCCTTGAAGTCCATGCACTGGCTGGGGCAAGGGCAGATTTATTAATCTAACCGGCCGAGCATCTTGGCCCCATGCCGATTGATATGTGCCACAGTCACTTCATGCACTAAGTTCTGGCTTGTTAAAACGGCCTAATTCTCTAAACGACAACTATGGGAGACTGCCTTGAAGTCCATGCACTGGCTGGGGCAAGGCAGATTTATTAATCTAACCACTAAGCATCTTGGCCCCATGCCGATTGATATGTGCCACAGCACTTCATGTACTGATTTTTGGCTTTTTAAACGGCCTAACTATCTAAACGGCCTAATCATCTAGTCGCAAGTATACAAAACGTTTTTATCCAAAACAGCAACCAAACAATTCCGTTCATTAGTAACGCAAAGTACAAAATGAATTTTCATTAAGTAAATTGGGCACAAATGTAACCATTTTACATATTGCAAATTACTAGACAAAAAGCTGTAAAAAGCTAAAATTACATGCAGATCCTAAAACAAAAAACAGAGCCGCCCAAATTAGCCCTCGGAGTCAGACTCCAGCGGCTCAACATCCACTTGCTCGTATGGAATTGGCGTAGCCAATGTCACATCAGCAGCAGTAAGGGCTTTGAGCCAGCCGTGTTTAAATCCCTGATTCTCAAATTTGGGGACTTCGTCTACTATTCCTCAAAAGCAGAATTTTTTCCCAGCATCGAATGCGCTGGAAGCCTTCAGGTCGGCTGTTTCCTTCGCCGCCTTATCTCTTCCAACTCAGCCTCCAATTTAGAGATCGCCTCCTGGGCTAATTTATGCGCGTCGTCACTCGCATTCTGCCCTCTTCTCGGCGACTGATCTCAATTCTCAGCATTGCGGGCTCTCTCCATCTCGGCCTCGGCACAGGCGCCCTCCGATTGCGCCCTACTCCTTTGGCCCTCAACCTCCGCTTGTAAACGGCTAATTAGCTCGACGGCATCGTGATAGCGACGACCCATGTCGGCTATCTTTTCGACGGCCTGCAAACAGGAAGTTAAGAAAAATAATATTTGCGTAAAAGAGAAAGACAAAGTGCAGATATATACCAAAAGAGCCGATGCGCGGCCAACCCAATTGCAACCAGATCCAGTTCTGCCCGAAAAGCCGCCTTGTCAGTAGGCAATGAAACGGACGTCGCCAAGCTGAGTGTAACCGCTGGATCTTTGATCATCGAAGCATCGAAGGAGATCGGCATTTCTTTATCTTGGGCTAAATTACAAAAGGTACGATCACATCTGACTCCTCCAAACGAGGTCGTTTATCGGCACGGTCTTCTTTTGAGCCGGCCTCTACATCGGCAGGGCGCTTCTCCACCCTTTGCTCAGCTTCAACACATGCCTGCACAAAAGGTTCCGCCTCGGTACTCCCGTTCTTTGCCGTCCCCTCAATAACAGGCAAGGAGGACTGGGACTGTGATTTGGCAGCCCGAATCTCCTCCGCCCTTCACCGTGCGGCCATCCTTTCTGCGTTCGCCTTCTTGGCAAGTTTAGTGAGGCTCAACCCAGCCATATCTTCTGGGAACGCGCTGGGCAAGTCCTCCAGACCATGAAAAATATCGTCAAGCAGACGGTCTTCTCGACCCGAGGTGGACGGAGGATCAGCCGAATTGAGGCCGGCTTCTTCAAATGCTAACTTCAAAGCCTCGTCAACCTCAGTTTCGGATTGGTCTGACTTGGCAGCCTCAGCAACTTCCGGTCGCTCCGAATCTGATCCCTCGCAACTGACTTGCCTGAAATTTCTGAAATCAGTCAAAATAAGGGCAATAAGAAACTCCTCACCCTTCGGAATTGGGATGTTTTCCGCCGCCGAAAAGGTCGTATAAGTCGGCTCGTAGCGAAGCAGAACGTGGGCCACCCTCCCCTGCTTTTGAAGACTCGATCGGCCGAAATACTTGAGCGCAGTCTTGATTTCCGAAAGGACGGCGTCGTCAGTCGAGGTCCAGACTTTCTTCAAATCGTTTCCTGCAAAAGCAAAACCATGAGGTCCCGAAAATAAGGTTTTATAAATATAACAAGTAAATAAATAAAAAAGATACTCGGCCACCTGGTTCGCCCCTCCGTCTAGGAATACGATCAAGGCGATCCTCGCCTTCGCCGAATTTCCAGTTTCCTTGGACGACATAACATCATCGACTCGCTTCCCAGAGCTGGAAAGCATAGTCACTAGTTGATGGTCGGTGTCTTTGGCCTAAGGAAATAATGCCTGTGCCGACCAGTAGACTTGGCAAAGGCATAGCAAATGCCGAATAGCAGGAATGCCAAGGTTGAGCCCAAGGCGGCGGTTTAGTGCGATAATCCCCATCACGACCCTAAAGAAATTGATGTTGGGTTGGGAAGGGATTAACCCCCAATGGCAAAGCACGGCCCTAAGGAGCGGTGAAGGGGAAACGGACCCCACCCTCTGCGATTGATAAGAGGAAGACGATCGTGGTTTCATCAACCCTCTCCATATCAAGGGTGCCATTTGCCACAAATGACAGACGGACGTCATCAGGAATGGAAAAATGGGCGTCGGAAGCCAGAAATTCATTCGGTGAGAGGAGATCTTTTAAATGTTTTCGCCATTCCCCCCAGCCAATAGGATTATGCTAAGCCAAAAAACAAAGCGGGAGAATGAGAGAACTTACAAGAGGCGAAGGAGATAGAGAGAGTAGGAAGTTGCAGAGGTAGTTCGGGAGGCAGTCCTGCGACGGGCGTCTAAAAGCATGTATGTATTTGAAAAGACGTCGAAATTTTAAATCACAATAAATAAAGTGTACGAGAGAGCGGAAATTGAAATGATAACCGAGAGCGGTGTGTACAGACATTTGCGTTAGAATGCGGTCAGCCGCCGAATTTCGGCACTGACTCTTCGAGTTCGAAGCCAAACACTCCAGCTAATTGTCGTTAGTGGAATGCTTGGGGGGCAATTGTGGGGGCCGAGATTCGGAGTGTAGAGATTCTGGATAGTCGAATCTGGTAGAGTCAAGGTTCAAAGCACTCGGCAATTGGCTCCAAAGCTCAAGCCAACCCTACTCGGCCAATAAACGATTTAAGCGAGGGGCGAAGTGAAGATCGACCCATTATAAAATGTGCCGAATATGAGGTGGGGGATGGACCTAATCCCGAAGCCAAAGAAGAAAAGATATAATAGAAGAGACATCAGTTAGAAGCAGGTATGTGAGAATTATATGCTTAACTTAGAATACAAGGCATTCTTGAGTGTAGAGACTGACTTGTCCGTCGGAGTGCTAATTCCGGCACCCCCGACCGGAGTGTTTATTCCTTTTCAGGTGACTATCAGCAGAACCCGAGCGCTCTCTAGGATCAGAAGAGTATTTCCAAACCACTTCTCCACATTATTTGGTGAACTGTTTTGGAGATTTTTTTTGAAAAAACACACTTTTCAATAAACACCAAAAAGTCATTTTTGGAGTTTTTGAAAACTGTTTCCACGCAAAAATGGTAAATATTTTTTTTTTTTTGGAAAATAAAGAGAGCTAAAACACAACCAAATTTCTTACTCAGGACTCTGTTTAGTCTTTTGGGTTTTGAACTTAGCATGTGATCAAACAAGTTCTTGTACATTATTTTGCATCTTTATTTATATTGGGAATCCTAAAAATTGGTCTATAGTATTGTCTACTATGTTGCTATTTTTCTGTCGAGAAATGCGTGGGAGCTCAAAATTGCAGCGGCTCGAATGCCCCGAGTACCCAAACAACGTGGTTTTGGCCCTTTTTTTATTTTTTTATTTTTATTTTTCCTTTTTCCTTGAAACTGGTTTGAGAGAAACAGAGAGGCTAGAGAAAGAGAGGAGGAAGAGAGAAGAAGCCGAAGCTTGATCTTCGGTTGAACCACAACCCAACCCACCGCCGTAGACGGAGAGACCGAAGCTTGATCTTCGGCTGTGGATCTTCAGCTAAATCTTTGCCATGATCTTTTTCTTCTTCCTTAGGTTTGGATTTGATTTTGATTTGATTTTTTTTTTTCGATCTCAAACTTTGACAAGGTTGTCTCTGAACAACAACCTTCGAAGAACAATTTCCACACAGCCTTTTTCTTGTTTTCACAACAACCTTCCAACAACCTTTCTCTTGTTTTCAAACTCTCTTTCTCTCTCTTAAATTCTCTCTGTTTCTCTTGTTTTCATCTCTTTCTGCTTCAATTCTTGCAAACCCATGTCAAAACTCAAACCCAATTCAAATAACCCAAGTTTTAAATAGACAAGAAGAAAAATAAGTAGAATAATAGGTGCTGGAATTTGGGTTTTCAAATAACCCATGTCAAAACTCAAACCCAATTCTTTCAAACCCATATCAATAGTTAAAACATGCTGGTTTGTTGTCAAAACTCAAACCCGATTCAAATAACCCATGTCAAAACTTTTCCAACATGTTGGTATGTTGTTGTTGGAGAAAGGTTGGAATTTCACGAAACGGATAGGTGGGTTGGGAGGCTGCCAGTGCAGAGGAGGAAGGTTGGAAATTCTGTGACTCGGTCATGTTTGAGAGAGAGAGAGAGAAAACTGTGTAAAAAGGCAAAAACTATTGTGTTTGAAAGAGAGGGTCAAGGAAGAGAAAGGAAAAAGAAAAAGAAAAAAAAATTCAGGCCATTCGAGCCCTGTTTTTTCGAGCGACGTAGCATGGTTGTGCTAGAATTTGGGTTTTCAAATAACCCATGTCAAAACTCAAACCCATGTCAATGGATAAAACATGCTGGTATGTTGTCAAAACTCAAACCCAATTCAAATAACCCATGTCAAAACTCTTCCGACATGCTGGTATGTTGTTGTAGGAGAAAGGTTGGAACTTCACGAAAAGGATGGGTGGGTTGGGAGGCTGTCAGTGCAGAGGAGGAAGGTTGGAAATTTTGTGACTGGTCATGTTTTAGAGACTATTTTTTTCCCTCTTTTTGTTTTCGTTTTATTGTCTCATTACAAATTAATGATTCAGCATAAAAAAATATTGTTAAACAAATATTTAGAAGTATTGTTTGGTTTTTAAAGAGAGATCGAGGAGAGTGGATAATTTAACAATAATATCATATTGAACCTCAGTTTGTTTAGTGCATGGAATCTGACAAGAAAAAAAAAATTAAGTCGACATTACAAAGCCGAATAGAACAATATAATTCGGCACTTGATAGCAGAAATAAATTACTAAATTCAATTTTCAAATATCAAAAAAATTATTAAAAATCATATGAAAGTATCGAAATAATCTCTTATTTTCAGTCTTAGTGTGTCGAAATAAATTAAATAATTCAACAGTGATATCCAAATATATTGATATAA
The DNA here is from genome assembly GCA_030407325.1 of Camellia japonica. NCBI lineage: Eukaryota > Viridiplantae > Streptophyta > Magnoliopsida > Ericales > Theaceae > Camellia > Camellia japonica. Next base: position 104,563,207 of record JAPPVO010000003.1, read on the forward strand.
TTCGACACTGGTTGTTCGAGTGAAAACCATGAAAAGAAAAAAAAAATTTGTGCACAAAAAAACTAATCTGTTCATCACCGATTTTGCTATCACCAGACATATCTTTGCTTGAGTTTGAACTTCTATTGTTTTGCAACTCTTCCATAACAAAATCAAGCAAAAATTGTAAAATTAATAAGAAACAATATAAATAATAAAGTATAAACATACATATTAAAGCAATATGAGACGTAACGTCCCAAATTTCTAGCCCAAATGATAAGACAACAATCATGGCTCTTTCAAGGAAAACTGAATATAAATCTCCAAACTTACATTACATGATACAATAGTTCTTCATGCAATAATACATTAATCTAATAACAAGTAAATAAATAAATAAATAAATACCCTCAAGGGTTTACAAGTTTCCAAGACTTGAGCCTGGTTACACAAAACGGTTATTCAAACCCACACAAATACAGCCCTTGGCTTACACACAGAGTCACAGCAAAATGAGAGCATTGTACTCCCAACACACATACTTTCACGCCCTTAGTTGGGTGGGATCACCACATCTTTTCCTGCACAAAAATCCCATAGGGTGAGCATAAAACTCAGTAAGAAATTCTTCACAAAGTACATACATTTTATACAAGTCTCAAGAGATGAAATGTATATGCCATGCTATGCATTTTTTGAAGATAAATCACATTTTCATCTTTTGAAAACCATCATGCTCAATGATATCATGCAATTTCAATTGTTCAAAACTTAACAATTTATTTCAAGGCGGTAAATACAACTCTAGTAATCCCTAGGTCGATGTCTGCAAGTAGACTATACAAGTACTACCAAATTGTCATTTTTACCAGTATTAACCGAAAGGCTCGACACCTATCCGCGCGGGTTTTCGGTCTTTCACCCCGAACTCTCAGGCTAACTTATTCAATATCATCTATACCACCTATCAAGACTTACTAATATATTTACCCCAAAACCATTTCATGAAAACTTGTTTCTTAACATTATTTTCTCAATGCAAGTTTTTAAATCAACTTTTTTAGTTTAATGTAATCAAATGAATTGATATGCCAATTTCACAAGATGAATATAAATACTTTTATTCCAATTCATCATCCAAGAAATAACACAATTCCCTCTTCTCAAGTATCCTCGACAATTAGTTATTTTAAGACTATTTCAACGTTTTGAACAGTAATTTCCAAAATGAACAACAATTCTCATATTCCCTTAAATTCATCATTTATATAAATATAAATAAGAAATTTTCCAAACATTCATTTATTTTGACACACAAAATAAATATAACAATATCATTCATGGATTTTCAGTCTCCTTTAAAAAAAATTCCCAAATTTTAGGTTTTCTCACCAAAACTATACAACTCAAATCTTTTGAAAGAAAACTTTCCAAAATCATCTTTTCTTCAATCAACGAAGATCAAAACTCATAAGATCATTTTAAAAGAACAAGAGACAAGCCTACTTTCAAAATCACTCAACTTCTTGAATCAACAATCAATTTTCAAAGCTATCGAAAGATGATTTCGAAAATCATATAGATCTTGTAAAAATATATATATAACTCTAAGAAAATCCCTACCTCAAGTTTTGAAGAAGAAATGAGATGAAACCTCCAAAATCAATGGTGTCGAAACTCGATCTTCACCGCCTACAACGAAACCCTCGAGAAGTTAACCAACTTTGATGAAGAACTTATGGCAGAACTCTAATGGATCTTAAGAAGTCAAGGTTTTGATCTAATTTGGCGTAGGGAAATTGTAACAACCCCCGTACCGTTTACTGATTAATGACTGATTGATTCCTGATTACTGTTAACTGAGACTGATAATGACCGAAACTGGACTGAATAAAGTACTGAACTGACTGACTGAAATTGAACCTGAATTGATTGAGTATACTTATTGTATTGCATATTCTATCTGTTTGATTGATTACATATCTGTTCTGTTTTATGTCTAAACTGCTAATTGAAGGCCTTATCGGCGGCCGAATTGGAAACTGATTAGCGCGTTTATGACTATCATAATTTATGTGATTTTATGGTGCATTCAATTGAAATGTGATTTGGTATGCTTAGATTAGATTAAATATTGATGAATTACAATAGTTGCCTTAATTACTATTTTGCCACCTAGTGGCCCACTAGCTTAAACTTATTTGAGCCTTATCACACTCAAAACACAACATTTGCTCAGCCATTTCTCTTTGCTTCAACCCACCGAAATTAGAGAGAGAGAGAGATTAGGAGAGTTGATTTCATCTCCTTTTTGCTTGGCATTGCTTAGTGATCTTGAAGAAATTGAAGTGTAGTTGCTAATTGAGTTCATAAGCCTTGAATATAAGACTTGAGGTAGACCATTGAACCTCTCATTGTTGTATTTAACATTGTTCTTGCATGATTCATGCCAAATTTGGGAGTTGAACCATGAATTAGTTCTAAAATGTTGATTTGGGGCTCATTCCATGCATGCATGTTTGTATTGGTGCATTTTGAGTTGATTTCATGGCAAAGGTTGCATGCATGTTCATATTTGTGTTTAAGCCATGTTTCATCTTGTTTTGAAAGGTTTGGGGCTCTTTAGAGCAAGAATTAAAGCTTTGAAATGAGTTTAATCCATGCATGTCCTACTTGAGCATTGTTCTTGAAAAATGGTTTGAAAATGAGGTTGATTAAACACCCTTGGGCTTTGATTTCTTCAATTGAGTTTTGAAACATGTGATCCTATGTGTTTTAAAGAGTTTTCCAGAAAATGGGCCCAAGAGGATCGATTTTGGTGTTTGAAAACTTAGTTTTGAACTTGGAGTTCGAATCTGGGTTTTCCAGATTTTGGACTTCCGCTCGAGCGGGGGAAGTTCCGCTCGAGCGGGGAAAACAAGCTCCCAGCACTTTTGACCTGTTTTACAGTCCGCTCGAGCGGAGTGATGCGCGCTCGAGCGGAGAAATCGTACATCCAGTACTTTGCACTGTTCATCAGACCGCTCGAGCGGGGAAATGTACGCTCGAGCGGAGTGTTGGGTGACACGCTCGAGCGGGGATATTGCTGCTCGAGCGGGGACCTTTGTTTGCTTGTCCGCTCGAGCGGGGAAACCTGCGCTCGAGCGGGACTCTGTTTTCTGAAAATTTCTGAAACTGTTTTCTGTACACATCTTTGCATCCTCATCCCATCCTAGGCATTCTTAGGCCTAGTTTAAAACATATTAATGAGGATATAGATGTAGAACACACCGAGGCATAATAGGGAGTTAATCATTCCATTTCCCAACTGTGTAACTCAGAGTGTGTTCAATCTGTTAACTGTATAGGGTTGGCGACTGGGGAGAAACGCTCTAGCTACTGATAGCCCGGAACTCTGTGAGTAACAATTGTGTAAAGATATGTTCAAAATGATTATCTTTTGAATACTGAACTGAACTGTTTACTGTACTGGTATTATTTACTGAATGAATGTATGTCCTTTATTTCTGAACTGTACTGTGGCATCCTTAGCACCTACTGTTTACTGTTACTGTTACAGAGATCTCTGTCGGTTCCCTCGTGGAGCCACTACTGTTTACTGATTGATGGCCATCATTACTGTTCGGTCTTTTAAGACCTACCGTTACTGTTATGCTAATGGATGTACCACGTATGACTGTTTACTGTACTGAACAACTGTTACACTGATTGAAATGAACTGTTTTCATTACTGTAAGGACATTCATTCTAAACCTCTTTACGCTTTATGTTATTCACTGGGCTTTAGCTCACTGCTCATATATATATTTAGGTGTACAGGCACCGGACCAAAGCTAGACGCGTCGGGGTTATTCCAGTTTTGTCAAGCCAGCCTACGTGCCTCACTGCGAGGTTCCAAGCCTATCATGCCAGGGCTTAGGGGTGTCTTAGCATTCCCTCTTCTGTACTGTCTCACTGTTTTGTATTAACTGAATGCTTACTGTACTGTTATCAAGGGATTAGGTCCCTGCACTGAGTGACTGTAGATATTGGTATAGACTGTACTGTTTTGACCGCATAAATGTATGAAAAATCTTTTGCCATACAGACTGTCACAGCTCATTGGACATTATTTATGTACTGTATTGGCTTCCGCCAGGCCCTGTACTCTGTTTTACTGTATTACTGTTAAGCAGGCCTTCGGTAATCTCGGATTACTGGCCGGTTACGGTGCTAAACCCATAGGGCCGGGTTTGGGCTGTGACAGAAATGTAGAGAGAAGGGAGAGGAAAAGGTTTTTAGAGAGAGAGATATACAAAAGTGATCTAAAATATCAGATTCACGAACTGATATAACATGATTCGCTTGAGCGTGGAAAGCCCCGCTTGAGCGTCAAATATACTTTCCCAGTACTTTTGCAGACACGTCAAATTTCTGAAATCAAACATTATTCGCTCGAGCGCATAAACGGCCGTTCGAGCGCATAAATGGCCGCTTGAGCAGACAAGCAACTTCTAATGCATTTTGCATTTTTGTTTCAGGGGCGCTACCCCTCAACCCCGCCAGGGCGCTGCCCTAGGACCCGTCAAGGGGCGTTGCCCCCTAGAGCCCCGCGAGCTGACCAGGCAGCTCGATCCCCGCCAGGGCGCTGCCCTTGGACCCGCCAAGGGGTGCTACCCCCTGGACCCCCGCGAGCTGACCGGGCAGCTTGATCCCCGACATACTCAGCGAAGTGGCAAAACTGGGATTGCTACATGAGAGTTATTATGAGAGTATTACTTTACAAGCAATAGAGGAGTATAGAATATGTAGCAAGCAAATTGACAACAATGAAAAAAAAAACTATGTTTAGGTTTTAGTCAAAAGGTCTACAATGAGATTTTTTTATTTTTAAAAGATGTGTACAATAATATTTTCATATAATATTGTAGGTGTTGGTAGATATCTATTATTGTCATTTTAATTTAGAATATAATTATCATTAAATAATATTTCATTAAGTATGTGTACCGAGATAATTACGTGTGTGAAAATAAATTTCCTATTAAACTCAATGTAGATATATGTAAAATATCTAAAATACCCTTTTTTGTTGAGCTTAATGACTAAGCTATCATTTTTTACATCAATTTTACTTAACGAAAATAGGCAGATGATTTAAATTGAAAATAAATCAAAAGATTAAGATTTACGGGTAAATTATGCAAATGGTCTCTGTAGTTTATACAATGTATCAATTTGGTTCTTGTTATTTTAATTTGCTCGATTTTGCCCCTTAATTTAACAATATTGTGTCATATTAGTCTAATAAATAACAGCTGTTCGGTTTGGCAGGCAGAAAGTCGTCACGTGCTTAAACAATGTGTCAATTTGATCCCTGTAGTTTACACAATGTGTCAATTTGGTCCCTATTGTTTTAATTTGCTCAATTGTGACAGAGACCAAATTGACACATCGTGTAAACTATAGGAACCAAATTGACACATTGTTTGACTTTCCGTCTACTAAACCTAACAGTCATTATTTATTGGACTAATATGACACAATCTGTTAAATTAAAGAGCAAAATCGAGCAGATTAAAACAACAGAGATCAAATTGACACATCGTGTAAACTATAGGGACCAAATTGACACATCATTTGAGCATGTGGCAACTTTTCGTCCACAAAACCTAACAGCCATTGTTTGTTGGACTAACATAACAAAATTTGTTAAACTAAAGGCATTCGGAACGGATGACACGTGCCTACATGACGTAAGTGCATTAAAGTCAGAGCCCCCAAAATCCTAAACTTAATGCTGTAGTCGACAGATAAAACCTATCCAAGGGATAATACATCGGTAGGGATGTTGACAATCTCTTGCTTAAAAAATAAACCTATAAACGATTTCGCCACCATACACACATAACAAAAATATATAACTAGACATAGAGTAGAAAAGAAAAGGAATTCACATTAAAAAAATAGAAATACATAGCGTTTGTACAAAAAGAAAAGGAAAAAAAAAAGAAAAAAGAAAAAAAAATGAACAATGGCAATTCTCAAATTACATACAAAAAAAAAAAAGAAGAAGAAGAAGAAAAGCTAAAAATTAATTCTTCAGTTGGTAGTTGGGGGGATCATCTCTGCTAACATCAGCAACCTCCACATTTGGGTTCTCCAGGGCCTCAGAACGGGGGTAGGAAATGTTCTTCATCAGCTCGGACCCCTTTGGAACCTTAGCAGCTTGAAGAGCAGCCATCCATTCATCCTCAAAAAGGATGTTCTCCAGCTTGATGAATTGCTACTCATAGTTGGTTGTGGCCTCATTGCATCTATCATCCTTTGCAACTTTAATAGTTTCCTCATCACTGGCCTTGGACGCATCAAAAGCAGTGGAGAGCTGCTATATTTCCTACTTTAGTACGGTAATCTCTTCAGCAGAGGACTTTAGCACAACATCTATTGTTTGAAGTTTTTTCTCTGCCTCCACTGCCTTGCCTTCATAAGCCACTAGCCTAAGCTCTAGCTCCTTCACCCTTTCTTCCAGCCTTTTTTTAGAGGACTTTAGCTTGTCAGTAGCTTGGACGAGTCTATCATGATGATACATGGCCTCATGAGCAAAATAAAGACACTGTAAGAATAAAGTGTTAGCAAAGCAGCAAGTGTAAAAAAGAAGGAAAATAAAAACAAAGAACAAAACACATACCACCAAAGAAAAGTGCAGGGCTTAGGAGAATATGGCCACATTAGACTGATCATGCAATCAACCATCGTCTGCTGAGAGAATGAAACTGCAGACCACGGCAGAAGCCACTTCGACATCGCCAATCGCAGAATTAGTGCTGAAAGTGGCCGATCCTTCAAAGCTAGCGTTAGAACAAGAGAAGAGTTGGCAAACACTACCTCTTGAGAGGATATAACAGCAAGAGTGAGAGAAGGGTCAACTCGACGCTTCACACGTTCCTCTGTTGATTGTTTCACTAGACACTTACCAAAGCTCAGACCGGGAGGAGGAAGATCGGGACTAGTTGCGGCAAGAGAACGGGCAAGAGGGGCATCCTCAACCACTATGATTGGTGATTGTTCAGAGGCAGCCGAAGTGGTGGATACTGATCCTGTCACGCCCTCAAAATTAACCCATACACACACAGAATAAGATGCTTTAACCATAATTCATTCATCAGAGTATCCGTAAATAAAAGCATTACATGTAACATCAAGTTAAATGCCCTACGGGCTTACATCTTGCCAAGCCAACACTTGGACACATACATATGAGTTCTAACTCAATTACAAATAAGCCCTAGGCTTGAATATTTACATGTACTATCAAAACACAAATAACGAAAGATAGTCTTCAAGATCCAAATCTTTCCAAGCTAAGGCCTTGGAGGTAGTTTATCACCTGGACCTGAAAATGATGTTCCCTTATAGGGTGAGCCACAGCCCAGTAGAAATATACTAAACCAACTATAAGCATTGAATAAAGCAAGAGCATTCAATAGATGGTTAACCACGATATTCAATTATATCATTATACAATTCATGACACTAATGTCTTTGATACGTTTCATTTTCCATTATGATCAATATGGCTCAGAACCTGGCCAAACTTACAACAGTGAACTATATGTCATATTCACATTACTTCCAATATCAACATAACAAATGAGACTAAGGCTCAAATCAAAACACTTCCATACTTCCAATTTGATACACATTTTAGTGCTGTATCAATAACATGTAAAAACGCTTCAATATCAATAAGCACACATAATAGTGATGCTAATGGAGTCCATCCCCTATCTCCTCCCAAACAAAATCCGGTTTAGAGGTCCATCCCCTATCTTCCCCAAACCGTGGAGTACATCCCCTATCTCCTCCCAAACAATATGCATAATGCAATGCTCAATCAATACAAGTATTTTCTGTATTAATTCAATAGTCAAGATTTAGGACTTAACCAATATGATTAGTTTCCGTTATCCCTAATTTACATGCAATTTCTACAACAATCTCGACTATCCTCCACCGATAGCCCAAAACAGTTATTTTTATTTCTATACTGGAAATAAATATAACAACAATTCACTAGGCGAGTGATTTAAATTAGCCAACTACACCATTTAATTAATATAATCCTCAATTCCATGAATTTAACTAAATTCCCCAATTCATCTCAAAATTACCAAATTACCCCCAATTCACCTCGAAATTACCAAATTACCCCCAACATATCAAAATACCAAAACTTAGAACAAAACTTATAAGATGGAGTAGGAAATCCCTACCTTGAAGAAAATAACCCAAACTTAGAAGTCGGAGATGATGACCCAAACTCCAAAGTGCTCAAACCCAAAGATTTTCAGATTAAAACGAAGATCTCAACACCCTCTATCTTATTAACAAAGGCCCTAGGGTAGATTCACACTCTAGAGAGATCAACCTTAGAGAGAAGATAAGTTTAGAGAGAGAGAGTGTGGGCTGTTAGGGTTTCAAAACAAAAGAGATGGCAAAAATGATGTTTAACTCGGCTGCTGCTAACTGATATAAACAGGCTCGCTCGAGCGAAGACTTGGTCGCTCGAGCGACCAGACACAGAAATCCTCGCTCGAGCGAAGAAAAGCTCGCTCGAGCCAAAAACTCGATGCTTCAGGTCTACACTAGACGCAATCGCTCGCTCGAGCGACCAAACCCTCGCTCGAGCGACCAACTCAAAAACTGGACAGCAACACTTGGTTTCTGAACCCAACTCACCTGTAACAAACCTGCCCAACACATCCCATCATTCAAAATAAGAATTGAAAGGATGATAACAACAATATGATAACAACAGGATCTACGGAACATAAGTCCGGATACAACAATTAAAAAGAAAAGACCGGGGTCGCTACAACCTCCCCCCCTTAAAAGAATTTCGTCCCCGAAATTAAGCATAAGTTTTCAACAAAAAAAAAAAAAAAAGGTTTTTCTCAAATTCCCAAAATAAACAACTTGACCCATTACCGGTCATTTCATCTCTTATCAAGAGGCATCTCACAATATGTATATACAATAACATATATTTCAACCTGCATCAGTATTATGCATTTTGCTTTCCATCTCAACAGTTTTCTATATCATATTCAATTCCATGATATAACTCTAATTCAGCAATATTAACCCAAAACATTCTCAATGTTTTCCAACTTAAGACATATATAAAGCTCTTAAGTTCAACAATATTACAAATCTAAAGACAGATTATAAATCAATAAACATATCCGGATATTTCTCGCGGACTTCTAATTCACGTTCCTAAGTGGCTTCCTCCACTCCGTGATGTTTCCACAGAACTTTCACCAAAGGGATGGTTTTGCTCGCAAAACTTGATCCCGCCTATTCAAGACTCGAACCGGTCTCTCCTCATACGAGACATCCTCGTCAACCACCAAATCGGTCCAATCCAACACATGTGATGGATCCGGCTCATACTTCCGAAGCATACTCACATGAAACACGTCATGTACTCCGGACAACTGCGGTGGCAAAGCTAAACGATAAGCAGCCTCGCCAATCCTCTCAAGGATCTCAAAAGGACCAATAACCGAGGGGATAACTTCCCGCTCTTCCCAAATCTCATCAATCCCGTCTAGGTGATATCTTCAGAAAGACATGATCACCCACCTCAAACACCAAAGGTCTCCTCCTACGGTCGGCATAAGATTTCTGACGACTCTGGGCTGTAACAAGCCTCTTACGGATAAGCTCAACTTTCTCCGTCGTTTCCCTCACCAACTCCGGACCCAACAAAGGTGCATCACCTACCTCGGCCCAACAAACAGGAGATCTACAAGGTCGGCCATACAAGGCCTCAAACGGTGCCATACCGATACTAGACTGGAAACTGTTGTTGTAGGCAAACTCCACCAATGGTAAGTGCCTCTCCCACGACCCACTAAAATCAAGAACACAACCCCGAAGCATATCCTCAAGGATCTGAATAGTACGCTCGGACTGCCCGTCAGTCTGAGGATGATAAGCCGTGCTAAAGGTCAACTTAGTGCCCAAGGCACTCTGCAAACTCTGCCACAACCTAGCAGTAAAACGAGGATCTCTATCTGAGACGATCGTCACTGGAACTCCGTGCAACCTCACTATGTCCCGAATATACAAGTCGGCAAGATGATCTACCGAATCTCTCACACGCATAGGAATAAGTGCGCCGACTTAGTCAACCGGTCTACAACCACCCAAACAGCATCACTACCTCGCTGAGTCCTCGGAAGACCTACAACGAAGTCCATAGTGACATGTTCCCACTTCCACTCGGCAATAGGCAAGGGTTGCAACAAACCCGCTGGCCTCTGATGTTCGGCCTTCACTTGCTGACAAGTAAGGCACTTAGACACGAAAGCTGCCACATCTCTCTTCATACCCCGCCACCAAAACTGGCGACCCAAATCCCGATACATCTTAGTGCCTCCCGGATGCACCGCAAGGCGCGAATGATGAAACTCTCGGAGTACCTCCTCTCGGCAAGACTCCGGCACAAACAGACGGTCTCGGTATCTCACACTCAGGTCGGGATACACCGTCAAACCCTTCTCAACCTTCCCACTGGAGATCTTCTCTCGGAGGGATTCTACCTCAAGGTCACCCCTCTGAGCCTCTAACACTCGAGTCACAAGTGTAGGCTGCGCAACAACAGAAAACAAGGTCGCAGCTTCAATGGATTCACCCAGAAGCAAATCAAACTCCCCAAGTGCACCCAACATCTCCCACTCCCGAATGGCTATACTAGCTATCACCAACAGGTTTCCTGCTAAGGGCGTCGGCCACCACATTGGCCTTTCCCGGATGATAATGCAATTCGAAATCATAATCCTCAATGAACTCCATCCACCTCCTCTGCCTCAAGTTCAAGTCTTTCTGTGTGAACAGATATTTCAGACTCTTATGATCCGAGAATACCTCGAACCTCTCACCGTAAAGATAATGCCTCCAAATTTTCAAGGCAAATATCACAGCTGCTAACTCTAAATCATGCGTAGGGTAATTCTTCTCGTGAATTTTCAACTGACGTGAGCCATAGGCAACCACTTTCCCCTCTTGCATCAACACACAACCCAAACCCTCTCGTGAGGCGTCACAATAGACTGCATAACCCAACCCTCTCTCCGGAATAATCAAGACTGGAGCGGTGGTCAGTCTAACTTTCAACTCCTGAAACGACTTTTCACAAGTCTCACTCCATACAAATTTAACTCCCTTCCGAGTCAATCTAGTCAAAGGTGAAGCTAACCTGGAGAAATCCTTCACAAACCGGCGATAATACCCAGCTAATCCTAGAAAACTGCGGATCTCAAACACACTCTTAGGCTGTGCCCAATCTTGCACTGCCTCAGTCTTGGATGTATCAACAGACACTCCTTCCCCGAACTACATGGCCTAAGAACTTCACCTCTTCTAGCCAGAACTCACACTTTCCAAACTTAGCATAAAGCTTATGGGCTCTAAGTAACTCAAGCACCACTCTCAAGTGTTCCTTGTGCTCCTCCTCCGAAGGTGAATAAATCAGAATGTCGTCCACGAAGACGACTACAAAACGGTCTAAGAATTCCCGGAATATCCGGTTCATCAAATCCATAAACACTGCTGGGGCATTGGTGAGCCCAAATGGCATCACCAGAAACTCATAGTGGCCATACCGCGTACGGAATGCCGTCTTTGGAATATCCTCCTCCCTGACCCTCAACTGGTGGTAACCCGATCTCAAATCTATCTTAGAGAAACAACGGGAACCCTTCAACTGATCGAATAGATCATCTATACGAGGCATAGGGTATTTATTCTTAACCGTAACCCGATTCAATTTCCGGTAGTCTATACAAAGCCTCAAAGCACCACCTTTCTTTTTAACAAAGAGGGCCGGTGCTCCCCACGGCGAAACACTAGGACGGATATAACTCTTATCTAGCAACTCCTGGAGCTGAATCTTCAACTCAACTAACTCGGCTGGGGCAAAACGATAAGGTGCCATAGAAATCGGCGCTGTGCCGGGCACTAGATCAATAGAGAACTCAATCTCTCGATGCGGTGGCAAACCAACAAGGTCCTCGGGAAAGACGTCCGAGTACTCACAAACCACCCGCGGCAACACAATCTGGGTCTCATCACACTCACTACTCAAAATGCTAGCAAGTAGACCACTAAGCTCACTCTGCCCTCGCGAATCATACCCCGGTGGCAAAACACTACCAACCCGGTCCCCCAGAAAATGAAAACACTCCCCGCCCACGGTACAACAAGTGACCCTCTGGCGGTAACAATCAATAACTGCCCGGTATGACGATAACCAGTCCATACCCAAAATAACATCAAAGCCCTTCATAGGCATAACTACAAAAGGAAACGGAAGTCTATGATAATCGACCTCTATATCACAACCCCTAACCCCTTGTTTCAAGATCAACTCACCCCCAAGAGGTGACACTACACAAATAGGAGATGCTAACTGTGCTAACTCCAACTCCAAAATAGATGCAAATGCAGCAGACACAAAGGAATGAGATGCACCCGTATCAATCAAAACATTAGCAACCGAGTTGCAAAACAAGAAAGTACCTCTCACAACAGCTGGAGCTGGTACAAGATCCGGCGCGGTAACAGCATACACGCGCCCAGAAGACCTCTGATCAACCTGCTCACCCCTAGGAGCATAAGACTGCTGTACCGACTGGGACGATGAAGCCCCCTGATTGGCCCTTGAGGCCTGACCCGACTGAGCTGGCTGCTGACCCTGAGTCTGCCCCAAACCAGATGCACCAGGTGTGCCACCCAACTGTGGGCAAAACCGTTTCATGTGCCCTGCCTGACCGCACTGAAAACAAGAGAGCGGCTGGCCTCTACCCTGATTCTGGCTCTGAGATCGAGCCGAAGAAGATGCTGCTCTCTGTACTCCTCCCCTCTGAGGACAAACTGGAGACTTGTGGCCCAGCTGGCCACACTTAAAACAGGTAATGTCTCCCTGGCTGCCTTTCCCAGAACTAGCACTCTGCACAGGAAAAGTCGATCTAGAAAAGCTACCCTGAGACTGCTGAGGGTTAAAACCCTTCTGTCTCCTGCCATCACTCTGGCTGTCCTGACTCCTCTTGGAGCCTTTCTGCCCTTCCTCCTCCTCCTGCATCATGATTTCCATATGGGCTGCAGCATCAACCATACGCCCATAATCCCGATTCATAGTTCCCCCAACTCTCAGCTTAAGGCCACGCCTCAACTTCTTCTCAAACTCGATACAACGGCGTTCCTCAGACGCCACTAACTCAGGTGCAAACCTGGACAAGCTAGTAAATGTAGCCTCAAACTCGGCCACTGAAGAACTCGACTGCTTAAGCTGGCAGAACTGGTCTCTCAGCTTCTCTCTAACTGCTGGAGATAAGTACTTCTCCTGGAAAGCATTCACAAAAGCCTCCCATGTAACTCCTATACGAGCCTTGGTGAACTTCCACCACTGACCCGCATCTCCCTTCAGCTGGAACGATGCCAAGGTCACTTTCAACCCCTCATCTTCGATGCCAAGCATCTCAAACGTCTTCGTTGTTTGTTCGAGCCACTCATCTGCCTTAAGCGGCTCTTTAGGATCACCCACAAACTCATCCGGATTAGACCGGAAGAACTCCCTCTTAAGAAAGGAAGGTCTTGCATCAGCAACAACAACTGGAGCCTGATTCTCAGCTCTGAGAATACCTACTGACTCTCTGAATGCCCCTGCTATCTCTCGGGCTAAAGCGCCCATAGCCTGTTGGCCTACTGGCTCGGCCACATTGGCCTGGCCAACTCCTTCCTGCACTGCCGGAATCTCCTCCGGAATAGGCATTTCCTGCCTCCTAGGCCTGCCACGCCTACCACCTCTTCCTCGTCCTGACATCCTAATAAAGGAAACGAAGAACATTAGCACATTCATAAGTGTGCCGAAATTAAATACCCGTGTCCTAATGCATGAACAACTTAATTCATTCCACGTAAGCATATAAACACATAAGCACTTACGAATTTCCTTTCCGGATAATGATAGTCCCGAGGCGTTACTAGAGTTCCGGTTAGAAACAGCATTGATCAAGTGCCTTTCCAACAAGACTCACAGAAACCCAAGGAGCCAATCAACATCCTAGAAATTAAATCCCATACCCAAACAAGCACATAAACATGTTATCAAATAAGCATGTGACATTACATCTAAGTCTCTAACCAAGCGAGACAAACCCAATGTGATACTAATCACGTCCCACGTACCCAAAGTATTCAAACCCGGTACGCTCTGATACCAAGTTGTCACGCCCTCAAAATTAAACCCATACATATACAAAAATAAGATGCTTTAACCATAATTCATTCATCAGAGTATCCGTAAATAAAAGCATTACATGTAACATCAAGTTAAATGCCCTACGGGCTTACATCTTGCCAAGCCAACACTTGGACACATACATATGAGTTCTAACTCAATTACAAATAAAGCCCTAGGCTTGAATGTTTACATGTACTATCAAACAAATAACGAAAGATAGTCTTCAAGATCCAATCTTTCCAAGCTAAGTCCTTGGAGGTAGCTTATCACCTGGACCTGAAAATGATGTTCCCTTATAGGGTGAGCCACAGCCCAGTAGAAATATACTAAACCAAATATAAGCATTGAATAAAGCAAGAGCATTCAATAGATGGTTCGCCATAATCAATTATATCATTATACAGTTCATGACACTAATGTCTATGACACGTTTCATTTTCCATTATTATCAATATGGCTCAGAACCTGGCCAAACTTACAACAGTGAACTATATATCATATTCACATTACTTCCATATCAACAAACAAATGAGACTAAGGCTCAAATCAAAACACTTCCATACTTCCAATTTGATACACATTTTAGTGCTGTATCAATAACATGTAAAAACTTCAATATCAATAAGCACACATAAAGTGATGCTAATGGAGTCCATCCCCTATCTCCTCCCAAACAAAATCCGGTTTAGAGGTCCATCCCCTATCTTCCCCAAACCGTGGAGTACATCCCCTATCTCCTCCCAACAATATGCATAATGCAATGCTCAATCAATACAAGTATTTTCTGTATTAATTCAATAGTCAAATTTATGACTTAACCAATGTGATTAGTTTCCGTTATCCCTAATCCACATGCAATCTACAACAATCGACTATCCTCCACCGATAGCCCAAAACAGTTATTTCTATACTGGAAATAAATATAACAACAATTCAATAGGCGAGTGATTTAAATTAACCAACTACACCATTTAATCAATATAATCCTCAATTCCATGAATTTAACTAAATTCCCCAATTCATCCTCAAATTACCAAATTACCCAATTCACCTCAAAATTACCAAATACCCCCCAACATATCAAAATACCAAAACTTAGAACAAAACTTATAAGATGGAGTAGGAAATCCCTACCTGAAGAAATAACCCAAACAGAATGGAGATGATGACCCAAACTCCAAAGTGCTCCAAACCCAAAGATTTTCAGATTAAACGAAGATCTCAACACCCTCTATCTTATTAACAAAGGCCCTAGGGTAGATTCACACTCTAGAGAGATCAAACCTTAGAGAGAAGATAAGTTTAGAGAGAGAGTGTGGGCTGTAGGGTTTCAAAACAAAAGAGATGAAAAATGATGTTCAACTCGGCTGCTGCTAACTGATATAAACAGGCTCGCTCGAGCGAAGACTTGGTCGCTTGAGCGACCAGACACAGAAATCCTCGCTCGAGCGAAGAAAAGCTCGCTCGAGCCAAAAACTCGATGCTTCAGGTCTACACTAGACGCAATCGCTCGCTCGAGCGACCAAACCCTCGCTCGAGCGACCAACTCAAAACTGGACAGCAACACTTGGTTTCTGAACCCAACTCACCTGTAACAAACCTGCCCAACACATCCCATCATTCAAAATAAGAATTGAAAGGATGATAACAACAATATGATAACAACAGGATCTACGGAACATAAGTCCGGATACAACAATTAAAAAAAAAGAAAAGACCGGGGTCGCTACAGATCCACCCTCTTTCTGACACTTCCGATCAGCAAGGATGGCCAAAAAATTCTTCGGCGACATGATTTCAGAAATGGTAGCCTTATAATTTAAAGGATCCTCTTGGATTTGTTCTTCCTCTGCAGCATGGACATCTTCAACCACTAGCTCCTCTTCAAGATGAGGGAGCAAGTAGAAATCGACACCACCGTCAGCTCTGATGGGGATTCCTTCAGTAGTAACAACAATGTAGCACGTAAGAAAGAAGGACATAGGCTGCCCGACCTTGGCCACTTTGCTTGGAAGAGCCTCTGTAATCTCAAGCTTGCTAAAGGAATGGGATGTTAGCCTAGCCTTCCTATTCAGTGGGATAAGCGAAAATTGTGAAATCAACAAAACAGGAAATAAAGAGCAAGTTATTACGAAAAATCCACAATGAAAGATATCAGAACTGTAAAAAGATGCCGAACAAAAACAAAAGGAAAGCGGATTGTAACCTGGTCGACCGAAGACCTTGGATATGGGCCATACCCTATCAGCACCAAAGGAAAACTCTCTGTTTCTCTCAACAATCGCAATAATGTCATTCACACAGAGTTAGAGAGCATTTGAACCAACTGCCGTTTCTTATTTCTGTGCTTGAAATAAAAATTTAATCTTTCCTTGGTGGTTGGGACAAAGTTGTAGCAATACCTAATCTCTAGGAGCCCTAGGTTTATCCCCAAAATTTCGTTCAAAGTAACTATCTCCATCACTATCCTAAAGAAATTAGGGGCAAGCTGAGTAAGGGCAACACCATAAAAGCAAAGTACCTCCGTCAAAAAGGAGGTGTAGGGGAAAGCGGACACCCCCGTCAACAATGTCAATAAGGGCAGAGGTATCCGAACCTCAGACTCCTCGACAATGTCGTCATCATCAGTAGGCAGACGAATGATGACGTTATCTGGAATGTAGTGGAGAGTTTTGAACTCATGAAGGTTCTCCTCAGAATCAAAGAAATTTCTAAGGCGATTCATTTTTTGAAAAGGAAAGAGAGAAATAACAACAAAAATCATAGATAAATGATAAGAGAACAGGGAACTTACATGGAATAAGGAAAGAGCCTTAAATGCATGAAATTTGAATAGACGCTAGAGAGTCTCTGAAAAGATTGCAAGCAAAATGATGTAAGGAAAGTCACCTCCCCATTTAATGTGTCAGAAGAGAATGGCGCATAAAGGGACGGTTGTTACCATGATGGCCCCACTAGCGCATGAGTAAAGAGACACGTGTCAGAAGACCTGGGAGTCCCGCGTGCTAGACGTTGGAACTATTTGATCAGCATGAATGCTTCAGTAACCTTCTAAGATCGTCACCGAAAGGGGAAATTGTTGAGGGAAAAAAGCATGAGCCCAGGCTAAGCCCATCACGCAACCCAAGCCCCAAAATGATAAGTCTAAAATGCATCTCTTGGAGTGCTAGGTCAACACTTATTGCTTTAGCATATCTCATACGTGATTGTTGCCATGTCAAGTATGATTCATGAGGCTAAGTGCTTAATTGATATACCTATTTGACTGCCATGGATGAAGGCTAAATGCTTGAATTGGGATGATTTGATTGATGTGTATATGAGCTCACTTTTTCAAGTGGTACATATTCAAAATAATTTTCAAACAAATATGAAATTAAAACGTTCTAAATTTTACAAATTAGTCTATACTTGTGTGCACCACCTAGTAAGTTAGCCTAATAATCAGAACAAGAGCATATAATGTAAATAAGAATCACATCATGATTAGTAGATGTCAATTTTTGATCGGGCGAGTGGGGTGCTCAATTCATGACCGTCCCCTCTCGTACTTAAGTTCCTGAGTCAAGACATTTTGGTGATGACGGATAAGTAGCCTTTGGCACGAGTCTTGGGTTTTTTAAATTTTCCAAAAATATTTAGGTAACGACTCTGTAATTTGGCAAAGTAATCCATTTTTGACATTTTGATTCAAAATCGATTTTCCAAAAGATTTGTCGGATTTGGACTCATTTGTGTTTATCTATTTCGTATCGTACATATGGAATCAAATTCAGAACCACGAGAGTCCGAATTGTAGAACTAGTCGTATCTGAAAAGAACATGAAAAGCAAGCTATACCACCGCATCTTAATTTTCTAAGTGATAACTAAAAAAAATAAAAATTTCATAACTAAATATAATATGATGCATAAGTAAAGAACTCCTTAATCATAAATAAAGAAGAAAATTGATCATAACTAAAAATAAAATAGCATAAGTCATATGGTACAATTTTTTTTTAAAGGAGTGTATAGAAGGGCGATTCTACTATAAACACTTCTTATCATATGAACCATAACTTATGTCATTTTTTCATTTAATTATGATTTTATTTTTATTATGATTCATAAAATATTTAATTATACCCTCATTATGTTTTAAAAATATAAAATTATATTCACCTTGTTTGTTTCTATTTTTCAAAAAACCTTTTCAGAAAAATTCTACTTTCTTATTTTTTTATTTTTTGTGTTTTTTTGTTTTACTGAATTTTTTAAATATTTAAGCATTTTTTTACTTTTTAGACACACCTAACATAAATAACCTAAAAAGTAAAAAAATTGTAAAAAAAATCTTTTAAAAATTCACTAAATACCAAAAATACAAAACAAATATAAGAATTCAATACATTTTTTATATTTTTATATATTTATTAATTTTTTAAAATATTTTTTCACAAATTTTTTACTTTTCAGATACATCTAAGTAGAGTGCATCTAAAAAGTAAAAAAAAATGTTTAAAATTTTAAAAATATTCACTAAAAATAAAAAAATGCGAAAACTAAAAAACTCAATTTTCAAAAAACTTAATCCAAAAAATTCAATTCAAACACGCTGATTATTTTTCTTTTTAATTATATGATAGATACAGTACACCCTTTAACCATAAATAGAATAGCAATGCAACGATCGGAAAAAGACAGACAAATAGTTGGAAATAAAAGCTGACGGAGCATAGAGAGAGAGGAGAGAGAGAATGAGCGGAGTAGGGAAGACGGTGTGTGTGACGGGAGCGTCCGGGTACATAGCTTCGTGGCTTGTGAAGTTGTTGCTCCAACGTGGTTATACTGTCAAAGCCTCTGTTCGCGACCCTTGTCAGTTCTCTTTCTCCCTCTCTCTGTCACTTTGATAGTATCTAATCCTTTTGGCTATCTTGATTTCTTTGAATACCCAATACCTGATTTTGCTATGCGATTCACTTCCCTTGGATTAGTGCTAGGTTTTATATATATATATATATATATATAATTTTTTTGTGCTGTTTTGGGGATGTTTTTATTGGGTAATTTTATGCGGTTTGTATAAAATGATTTTTTTTTAAAAAAAATAAAAATAAAATTTAGAGAATATTTTAATTTTGGGAAATTACAAAAAAATAAAACCCAAAATACTGCTGAGCTTTTTTTTTTTGTCCAGTAAAATCAAATTTATTTTCAATCTAAACTATTTATATTTTTGTTATTAAACTCGCATATTTTAAACATTTTATGTACAATTACGTGTTTAATGATTAAAATATAAATTTTTTCGTTGATTTTACTTAATAGAAAATAGAAATATAATTGTTTAGATTAAAATTATAAATTAAAATATTAAGATTTAAATTGACAAAATAAAAAATTAAGTTTTATTTTATTATAAGGGTCATACTTGTGAGTGTTGATATGCCATTGGGAAAAGTAGTTTTTAAAACACAAATTAGATGTAGTAATTTGCCATAGTGGGTCATAATTATTGATTTGATTTTATAAAAAAATTGCCAATGGCTGATGTGTTAAATCTTTCAATTATAATTGATTCCTTGAACATTGATGAAATTGTGAGCCAAGAGTAAGCAAATACAAGGCTGATTTACCATACATTGTCTATGAAGAAGTGGTTGCCCAAAAGAAAATGATTTTAAATGCTGAAGCAGAGAGATCAGACTATCTTGAACTATCTAAGACTAAGGCCTCGTTTGGGATAAACATTTTTAGCATGACTGGTTAGTTATTTTAGTCTGGCTAAAAAAATTTTGTTTGGAATAAATTTTGAATTTTTGTTTTTTGTTTTTTGGGTAGTTGATTTGATGGTTGTGAGAGAAAAAATGAAATGATTATGATTTGGACGCGACATTTTGTCTTATTGGCTAAATTAACCTATTTTATTATTGTGTTGTCTAACCTCAACCCATATGCCAAACGGAGCCTAAATAAATTTAATTTTTTGCATGAATAATTTTTTCAATTGATTGTATAAAAATCTAAGATTTAAATAATCTAATTTTTAGTTGGATTATAATGAAATTGTAAAATGTCAAAAAGCCATAAGATCAAAACTATACAAAACCAGCCCATACCTCTCTCTCTCTCTCTCTCTCCATATCTATGTGGGAGTCATGATTTGGTGCATTTGTTGTGTTGTGAAATTGTGTGTGCATAGTAAATCAAAACATTCAACAAGAGGGAAGCATAATTTATGTTTGGTTATGGATCTTATTGGAGAGGTAGGTACAAGTTCCTATTTAGGTTGACTTAAAAATTAGTTGTGTTACATGGACATTTCTATTTTGTCTCCCTAGTGTGTGGCCTCATTGGTTTGGCTCCATAGGATGGAAGGGATTAAGAATACGGAGGGATTGAGTGGGGAGATTATTAGTGTGGTGGTATTAGGTTGGAGATGTAGAATAAAGAGTGTTTATTTGTACACCACCAGATTAGTAATACTATAGATAGTATTAATATATAAAATTAATATTTTTTAATTTATAGTATTTTTTTAATATTATAATTATTAATATTTTTGTACTTTTTAAGTCGAGTTAATCTAGAGACACTTAAAAAAATATAAATTTTACATAAAAATTCACAAATTATAAAAAAATCATATTTTTTTAGTATTTATTAAAAAAATTAAATATTTCTTTCACACATAAATTATTTTAAAAAAATAATATTAAAAATATTTTAATCCATTTGATTTAATATTTTAATCCATTAATGCCATCTCATATGTTTTCCTTTTATGCTAGTCCAACCAATGAGGGGGATTGCTAGTCCCCTTGGAGTGTTAATCCCATCACAACCAAACACTCTCTATGTGGCTGGCCCTCCCTCACTATTAGTCCAATCCCCTTACTCATGGAGCCAAACAAACATGGCCTTTGTGTCCACCAGATTTGACCTTTATTTTCTCCAAATCTATCCCCACTCCTCTCCTGATCCTATGTCATAGCTTTAGTGCTTTAATCGATTGTAAATGATGGGTCCAATCAAGAATAAGAGAGAGAAATAAGAGAGAGAAGAACCCTAGGTTCTAGAGAGAGAATTTCTCAATCAATCAATGTTCAATATTTAAAAGTGAGTTACAAAATGGTTATCACTTCCCTAGATATAGGCTAACAACTACCCACCACTAACTATCACAGGCCAAGCACATGATGTCCTACATCAGTTTTGTTGCTTATAAAGTTGTTGGTAGTGAAGACATTGTAATCACAAAACAGCTTCTAGCCATCGGATGGTTGTATTGTCAAATTCACTACTTATAATTGTTAGCCACTCATATGCTTATAAACATCAAATATACAGTTACCTCTAGATGCAATCATATTAATGTATGTATTATACAACTATGTGTATGAACAAGTACAAAATTCTCACGGTTGAGTCGTTTGGTTCTAATCTTGTTACCAGTCTAATTTTTTCCAAGTTGTCATTGGGAAAGGATGTTTCATGCTGACGTGGTCACAATAGCTGTATCCTTTTATTGATTATGGCTACACTTTATTAGTTTTTAGAATTATTTGTTACTTGATATTCATCTGCAGCTGATCCAAAGAAGACACAGCACTTGCTTGCACTTGAGGGAGCCAAAGAGAGACTTCACTTGACTAAAGCAAACCTACTAGAAGAAGGTTGCTTTGACTCTCTGGTTGATGGGTGTGAAGGTGTTTTCCATACAGCATCTCCTTGTTATCATGATGTCAAGGACCCCCAGGTTCATCCTATATCTGTTATCTAAAAGTAAATTTGAGAATTTGTTATGGTGGACCTCTCATGTGTTGATTAAATGATTTGAGAATTTGCAAAAAAATTCTAAAAGTAAATTTTTTACCTTTTCCTCAAAAAGTGCGGTTTCAAACATTGTCACATAGGTGTATTATGCATTGTACTATTGAAAGATTAATCTCAAGTACAAGTTAGATGCAGACAAGCTGAAGGTGTGAAGTTATTTCGATCCATGGAAACTTGAGCATGAGTTTTTTTATTTTTTAATTTTTATTTTTTAGGAGGCAGAGAATGATGTAGAACAAGAGTTTTGTAATTTTTACATTTTATTTTATTATTTTGGAATTAGATTTCGACTAGGATTTTGTTAATAGTCCATAATTCTTAGTTTCTTATTCTAGTTTGTATTTGTATAAGTTTTCTAATTTATTTTAGAATTACTTTTCCTAGAAGTATTAGGTTTAGTTTATTATAATATGTGTAGGGATATGGGCATAGGGAAGTTATTCATTCAATCAATAACAATAACAACCTTGAATTCAAATATTATAAACTCAAGGGAAAATACTATTGATTGAACGAATAACTTCCCATGCCCATAGGCCTACACATATATTTATAATAAATTGAACTTAACAGGAAAAGTAATTCTAAAATAAACTAGGAAACTTAAACTAATACAAACTAGGAAACCTAAGAAAATAAGAAAGTAAGAAGGAAAATGATATGGAAGTCCACTTTTTAGACCTACTTTCTTGACACATCACTGGGTCTAGAAAGTGTGTCTAACTTTTGGGCATAAATAGCAATGCTCAACTAAGAATTCTACACTATTTAACAAAATCCTAGTCAATCTAATTCCAAAATAATAACAATAAAATATAAAAATTCTAAACCTCTTTTCCTACATCATTTTGTCCCTCTTAAGAAAAAACTTGTCTTTTCCATGGATCGTAAAAACTTCATGTACTTCAACTTGGTTGCATCCATCTTGTACTTGAGATTAATCTTTTCCATTATTTGACTTTGAGGAGAATTTAATATTCTTTGGATGCTTGTTTCAAGTGGAACTTGTGGCTGAAATGGATTGTAGTGAACTTTTTGATTGATTTTAGTAGCACATACATTCACTAAGAAGATTAGATCAACTATATTGCTTGAGAATGCACCGCTTGGTTTATCCAAGAATACTTGTAATGAGTAAACTCAAAAGTCCCATAGGTTGGCTGATGTAATGTTGGACTAAATATCTTGGGTTGAATTGAAGTTGCCAACTAAATAAATTTTGGAATTTTTAAAAGCAACATCACCATCCCTTATAAAGGGAACTTCCATGCATGCAATGGACACATTGAACATCCTCTTGCTCCTTTTCGTCATAGAACTCTCCACTGCCACCCTCATTCACTTCTAAGGCTGCCTTGACTCTCTTTTCTTCCATATTCGGTGGTCGCTAGTGTGTCGGTGTCTTCCATATTTCGGAACTCCTTCATCACCCACTCCACACATAACATAAACAGGCACTTGACTAATTAGCATGGACCATCAATTGCAGCAAAATGGCTTATTGACTGTTAGGGCCTAACAACTTTTTTCAAAGGCTTTTAGAGATTATGCTATTTCTTTAGCCACTGACTAAACATGGCATTGTTTGCTTATACTGCAAAAAGCATTCTTGTCTAGAATTTGTTGCCCATCTAAAAATTTTCCAATATCATTGAGTGCATCCTTTTAGAGACACTTTCTGGTTTGAGTTATTAACCCTAAATTTTGTTTTTGTTCTGCCGATTGGTTTCTCTTATCTTTTTATATTTGTGGTTGTATCATAAAACATTGTTTTTATTATAAAATATTTAGGATGTTTTTCTAGTTCCCAATTTGTTTCCAGTTAGTTGTATCAAACTGTAATTTCTATTAAGGATATTTGCTAGTGGACTTGTTCACCTGGTGCCATGGCAAAACATGTTTTGTTATTGATAAGAGCAATCTTTACAACCCTGAGTATACAAACATATATGCTATCTTTGATTTGTTAATAAGCATGCCTTTTATTCTGTGTTTGTTATCTCAACTATTCCTCACCTCATTTCAGGTGGAATTAATTGATCCCGCATTGAAGGGAACACTTAATGTTCTTGGCTCATGTGCAAAAAACCCATCTGTGAAAAGAGTAGTGTTGACATCTTCTGACGCTGCCATTGCTTTCAATGGTAGGCCTCGAGCTCCTGACGTTGTAGTTGATGAGAGTTGGTTTTCTGATCCAGAGTTCTGCAAGCAAAATAAGGTGTGTATGTGTTGTTTATTCATTGTCTGTTGATATATAATTTCCTTGTACATATGGATGCTTAATCCAGGGCTGGCAAAAGTTTGAGCTACCAGCAACCACATTCACAGGACCAAAACTAGGAATGAGCCCCTCCATTTTTTTTCGGGGGGGGGGGGGGGGGGGGGGGGAAGCTCAGCCTATTGTATCACTAGAGGGTGTCAATCTAAACATATATTAACCTACATTTGCATTTTAAATGTGTTTAGTGCATTATAAAAATGTTCAAAGTTTAGGGTACTTGAAAATCTGAGTTTTGAAGTTCATAATGTCCTTGTTTCATATTCATTGATGCTCTCACTTGAAAATCTGGCCACTAGACACTCAAGAATTGGTTTTCTATGTTCTTTTAGATCTTGTTTGAACAAGTGATCTAGGCCAACAAAATCGAAGGAAAAATAAAAAAAAAATGAAAAAAAATCCTATGTCCATCATTGTAATACATCATTTGCCCCTACAACACAGTGTTTGTTGTTTTCAATGATCTATTTTTTGTGTAAATTTTCAAAGGTAGGATTTTCAATGAACCATTCTGCATGAAGGGCCATAATTTTGTTTTGTTTCAATTGATATGCTTTGTATGATTGTTCATAATTTGCAATTGTAATGGCTATTCTTTCTATTCTGTTGCATGCTTCTGTGTTTTCCCATCCCCTTTTTTTCTGCTACCAGCTTTGGTATGTGCTGTCAAAGACTTTAGCAGAGGATGCTGCCTGGAAGTTTACAAAAGAAAAGGGCATTGACATGGTTACAATTAACCCAGCAACGGTTATCGGTCCTCTCTTGCAGCCAACGCTCAACACAAGTGCTGCTAGAATTTTGAACTTAATAAATGGTATGTGTTCTTTATATTTTATAACAGACGCATGTAATTTGTTCTCATTTATGGATGACGTGACATTTCCTTTTAGCTCATTATTCAGGAGGAACTATGTTTACTTTTGTGAAACAACATATTTATATTTCTGTTGAATCAAACTATTCCCCCAAGAAGCTGTATATTGGGCTTTGGCTTCTCTTTCCTTCATTTCATGATATGTATTTGTTGATGAGTAACATAAATAAATAAATCTATAATGTAATTTTCCTAGGAGCATTTTAATATTCTTCCATCTAGAAATAATTGTTGCTGAAACTTGAAGCATAAAACTTTAGTTGAATTAATAAGGCTTTTGCCATATTTTATTTTTTGCAAAATGATGTGGAACTTCTTTTTAAGGGAATAATGGACCTGTTTATTTGCTCCTTTATTCTGCAGGTTCACAAACATTTCCAAATTCTACATTTGGATGGGTTAATGTTAAAGATGTTGCCAATGCACATATTCAAGCATTTGAGATTCCTTCAGCTAATGGAAGATATTGTTTGGCTGAGAGCGTTACACACCTCTCTGAAGTTGTGAAGATACTACAAGAGCTGTTTCCTGCTTTTCAACTTCCAGAAAAGTAAGTGATTTATCTCATATTGAGTTTATTAAACTCTGCTTCAATGTTTCTTCTTGTTGAACTGTTTAGTATGTTGTTTCAATTTGTTTCAATAGTATTTCCCTTACCTTTTCTAACAGTCTCTATGAGACCCATCTGCTCCTTCTAATTTGTCATGTCATTTTATGTGGTTTTCACATACTACCTTTTAAAACATAGTTGATGGGACAAGTATAACATAGCCGATGAGATAAAAGAGGCTCAGTTGGAAAGTTCTTGAAATGTATCATTTTCTTGAAGTGTATACATTGCCTCCTATAGTTTTGACTATTTGAAGAAGTTTTAGCATAATATGATATTAAACGTTGTGCAAGTTGCAAGAAGTCCTTGAGCGTTTAATGCAAGCTATAATTTAACAAAATGAGTCTAGGATAATAAATAGATAAGGAGCCATTGACTTCAACTTTAAGGCATTTTTTTAATAATTCAGCCATTTTAAAACTTCTCCTGTGTCTTTTCTTTCATCATATAAATTATTTGTTTTAATGTTATTAATGCTTTTTCAAAAAAAAAAAAAAAAAAAGGTCTAACTTTAACAAAGTTATTAACCTAGCTCCAAAAAATAATAATAATAAATAAATAAATTTCCAGCAATTTGGGCCTGGCCAGAGTTCACATATTATGCTCAGTTCAGGCTTAGGTACACAAGGTTGGGTTGCAAGTCGAGCTTGGGCAACATTCAACACAACTTGCGCTAAGCTTGAGCAACCTCTCAATCCGATTGAGCCCACCCGAGTTGCACCCTTAGACAAAGCCATCCGAGTTGCTAAGCTTCCAATTTCATTGATGATTTGTAGTGTGAATATACATGTAAGATAAAAGTAGGACATGCATGTAGAATATACTCAAATTCTGACCAATATTTTAGATGTCTGGTGACTTTATATATTTATTTATAAATTCAAAATGTTGGGGTACTTGATGTTTTTTGGCTGATGCT
Source organism: Camellia japonica (assembly GCA_030407325.1). NCBI lineage: Eukaryota > Viridiplantae > Streptophyta > Magnoliopsida > Ericales > Theaceae > Camellia > Camellia japonica. The sequence continues at coordinate 104,589,980 of JAPPVO010000003.1, forward strand.
ATCTCTATGGACATATTTGGATATCAATTGACATGTCTTTAGTTTGATGTCCGTGACCTTTTATTTGTCCTTTTGGGCTTTTCAAGAATAGGCATTGACAGTTTTACTTTCTTCTTTACATGCAAATTCTGTGATGTCGTGCTTCCTTTCCAATAATAATTTGTCATTTTCATTTTGTTGAACTGAATTTCAATTCTTGGATATTGATGGAAAGCTTGGGGACCCCGTTTAGTTGTGTTTTCGTTTTCGTTTTCGTTTTTCGTTTTATTTATTAGAAAATACAAAAACTTATTTGGTGAACTGTTTTGGAGATTTTTTTTGAAAAAACACACTTTTCAATAAACACCAAAAAGTCATTTTTGGAGTTTTTGAAAACTGTTTTCACGCAAAAATGGAAAATGTTTTTGTTTTTGGAAAATAAAGAAAGCTAAAACACAACCAATTTTCTTACTCATGACTCTGTTTGGTCTTCTGGATTTTGAACTTAGCATGTGATCAAACAAATTCTTGTACATTATTTTGCATCTTTATTTATTTATATTGGGAATCCTAAAAATTGGTCTACAGTATTGTCTACTGTGTTGCTATTTTTCTGTCTTTAGTTAGTGTTAGCACATTCTTTTGTAAGATTTATTTTTGTCTTTCAGCGTGCTTCTCTCTTTTTGTAACCATCACTAATGTTCCAGTGAGGTTTTTCTCTTTTTAATTAATTAATTTATTTTTAAAATGATAACATAAGTTAGATACATTTTCCAACAATATCTATAGAAGATTGATCAATAGGTGTTAGCAGTTGATCGATATTGAGATTTGAACCCTTTGATAGTAGTTAATGTTCATATTTTAGATGGAAACCCTTTGAGATTTGAACCCTTTGAAAGTAGTTCATTCACTAGTTGTGTTCATTTCTAACCTGTGCCCCTTTTTTTTAATCTACATCTTTGGGATAATCTTTGTAGGTGCGCTGATGACAAGCCATTTACACCGACTTACCAGGTGTCTAAGGAAAGAACAAAAAGCTTAGGTATTGAGTTCATTCCCCTCAAGCAGAGCATCAAGGAAACAGTTGAAAGCTTGAAGGAGAAGAAACTTTTCACTTGGTGAGTTGTGGCAGTCATATCGGATAAAATAAGGTTTGAGCCACAACATTGTTTGTGGCATTCCTCCGTGTGTGTCTCCATTTTGTTTCTCCCAACATTGTTTGGGGCATTCCTCTGTGAGTTGTGGCAGTCATATCGGATAAAAATAAGTATGCATTTTGTTTTCAAATATTTACCCAAATTGTGGAACCTCTTTTTGATACTGCTATCAGTTGAAAATTGGAAACCTTGTAATTAGTATTAACTGCTGCAATAAAGACCTGTTCTGTCTGGGGCTGTAGGTCCATTGGGGATCTCACTCCAATGGTCCATACTGTTTATCTATTAGGTGCCGTTTTTCTATTAGTTCCTTGTGCTTGTGAATAGATTATTCATAAATAAAAAAAAATATTAGATTGATCTGATAATTGTGGTTACATATAGACAGTTCATGTGTTTTTAGAAGACGATGAAATAAATGGTTACAATTATTGGTTCAAGTTGTTTTTCATTTCATAGATTATTTAAAATGAATGATTTGGATCATAAAAACTATACCTATATGGTCTAGACGTTCTAGCGAGTGTCATTGCATGATTATTAAGGCTGCAAATGAACAAAGCTATTTGTGAACAGGCTCAATTTCGAGCTTAGTTCAGTAAGAACTCGTTCGAACTTGGCTCGTTGAATATTGTTGCAGTCGAGTTCGAGCTCATTAAAATTTTTATAAACAAGTCCAAATTTATTAAAATTCGGCTCGTAAGCTCGGCTCATTAGTTGGCTAGTTTAACATTTATTATTTATATATTAAATAATGTAAAAATATGTATAAAAAATAAGATAAATATGTTATTTATATGTAAATAATAACTATGAATGATACATTTGTATAATAGTGATGGTAGATATTATTATTTTAGTAAAATATTCTTCTTCGTTTTTTTATAATATCTTTATATATATATATATAATTGTATAATCAAAATGTTAATTGTAATTTTAGTTTCATATGTAATTATGAATTTGTAAATTTTTTGGTTTGTTAAGGTTTGTTAACAGGCTCGAGGTTGAGTTACGTCCAAATAAATTCGGCTCGAGTTCGGTTTGTTAAATTTTTATTGAGTTCGAGCTCGAGCTCGAGCTCGAATTTGAACCCATTAAAATCAACGATTATGAATAAAGCTTTAGGCTAGGTTTGGCATCTTTTAAAAAGTTAAAAAGTCCCTATTCTATTTAAGTCATATCATCTTATTTAAGTCATATCACCTTTCTACCACATCACTTCAAATCTAACTCATATTTCATAAAAAGTCAAAAAGTGCACTTATTTGTAACATTCCAAACAACTCCTTAGTTTGCTTCGGAAGGTAGCAAAACACGAAGGGGTTTTGTAATATTTAAAATTTGTTGAAGCGAATCTTTTTATATTTTATTTTTCTAAATGTTTTAACTTCAATTTTTACTACGAGGGTGGAAAGAATCTTTGGTGTTTGATTCATTTTATAATTGTGAGATCAGGGAACATAGGGGCAATATCTTCCTTCGGAGTGTAAAAATGACCCGTGGGGGCCTCGAAGTCCGCTTGCGGCCCGAGGTGGGCTCGGCCCGTTTAGGCCCAGGCCCTAACCCAAGCCCAGTCCGAGGCCTTGGGCTTGGGCCTGGGCCATTGTTTTAAAGCACAACTTGGCCCGTGGGCTTGACCTATCGGCCTGTTCAAGGCCCACTTGAAAGTCCGGCCCGCCTGAGGCCTAGTGTTATTTTAATGGAAAATAATAAAATTTTGGTGGAAAAAATAAAAAAATTTAAAAAAAAATTATTTAGCCCACCCAAAGCTAGAGCCCAAGCCCAATCCCAGCGGCCTGGCCTGAGTCCCGGCCCACTAGTTCGCCCAAAGCTTGAATATCCCTGGGCTTGGGCTTAGGCCTAGGCTTAGTTTTTTGGTCCGTCCCGATTTTTGGTAGGAGTCCGCAAGGCTCGACATGGGCCAGGCCGAGCCGGACCAAATTACACCCCTAATCTTCCTCAAGCTTGTTAAAATTTGAGATTTGTAAATCGATTTAAGAATTGTAAGATTTTATTTTTAATATAAAATAAAAAAATTATTTATTAATAATAATGTGTTATATAATTTTAAAATTATTAAAAAAACAATAAATTTAATATAATGTGTTAAGGGCACATTGTTTGACTTTCCGTCCACCAAACTTAACAGTCGTTATTTATTGGACTAATATGACACAATCTGTTAAATTTAAGGGCAAAATCGAGCAAATTAAAACAACAGTGACCAAATTAACATATCGTGTAAACTACAGAGACCAAATTGACACATCATTTGAGCACGTGACAACTTTCCGTCCACCAAACCTAACAGTTGTTATTTATTAGACTAATATAACACAATTGGTAATTAAGGGCATTTGAAATGGACGACACGTGCCCACATGACATAAGCGCATTAAAGTCAAAGCCCCCAAAATCCTAAACCTAATGCTGCAGTCGGCAAATAAAACCTATCTAAGGGATAGTACATGTAATGCCCCGAACTAATTACTATAACCTCGTACTTCACATCAAAAGTGATCACAATGATAAAGTGGTTATCTTTCATTAATTTACAATTAGGCTTTACAAAAGAGTAATATAATAGAAAGACAAGATAAAAGTTAGACGAATAAAAAAATGCCCTAAATGTTTATATCTTTTCAAGACGATACTTGGTTGTAACAAAAGTGAATTTAAGTCCAATACAGTTAAAGTCATTGGCTTATACAAAAGTAAATACAGTAAATACACAAAAGAGGCTCTCGCTACAAGTCCTCCCAAGCTATTGCCTTGGCGGAGGCATATCATCAACACTTGAAATGTTTTTTCCACACAGCCTAGTAAAGATAATCCAACACAATATATGAATTTTAACGAAACTATAAGATGAATGCATATGTAATGTTTGTGCCAAAACATTTTACATCTCTTTTCCAAAACCATGTAATGCCAAATAAATATCATACTTCATAAGTCATTTCCTTAACAATGGAAAATGAGGCAGTGAATCAAACTCTAGGACTTTTAAACCAATACAACATTTTGCAAAAATTTCGTCCGGAGGAAACCATAAACCAGGACCCATGTAAACGTAGGTTATACGAGCACTACTATTGCTATTTCACGAAATTTTCGTCCGCGGGATCAACACCCATGTATACGCACAATTTTTGGGACTTTCACATTGGATACACAGACCAACTTATTTGATGTAACAACAATTGCTTCCTATATTCACTCACATTCTCCAAACAATATACATGTGCAATGTAAAAATGTGAAATAATGATCGATGCAAATGAATGAGAAAATAATTTTAATTCTCCTAATTCACATGCGATTTTTATAACAATCATAGTTATCTTCCACCGATAGCCCAAAACAGATATTTCTAAACAGACAATTTATATTCCTTAAAGATAAACTTTCAAATTTCAATAGGTGAGTGATAATTCATATCTGACTCTACCATCCATATCAATATCTATCAAATTTCACATTTCTAACATCAATTCTATTTATTTATACAATATAAACATTTGAGATATTTAGGACAAAACCCTATTTTCTTCCAAAACATATTCCGAGTATCTAAATCAATAATTTTGCTACAACTCAACCTCTTTTTCACTCCCACAACCATTTTCAATACATCCATTTAAAAATCCCTTTTTTGATTTTAAACCAAAACCCTAGGTTTGTCCAAACTCCTCTAAAATCAAAAGGTTGTTTTATAAAAACAAGTAGCTAAGTTAAAAATCATAAAAGAGCATAAAGAATCCCTACCTCGAAGCTAGAAGACCAAGGAGAGAGTGGAGAAACCTTAAAGAAGCCGAAATCCACTTTTGTATGGATGAAAAAAGAGCCCATAGAGTGTTTTACATTTTTAACAAAAGGAGTAAGGTGGAGAAATCACTAAATCTTGGTATTTTTGAAAAGAGAAGGTAAGTTTTAGAGAGAGAGCGTCTAGATCTAGGGTTTTTGAAATGTTTAGAGAGAGAGAGATGAAAAAAAGTGACTTTTACAGACTGATATACGCGCAGATCGCTCGAGCGCAAGAAGTGACGCACGAGCGTATACACACAAAAGATGTGACCGCTCGAATGCAAGAAGCTGTCACTCGAGCGTGAAATACAAACTCTTAGTAGTTTGACAGACAGAAGACTAACGCTCAAGCGCAATAAGACCGCTCGAGCCAAGACCACTCGAGTGCAAAAAACTTCGCTCAAGCGTAGAATACCACTTTCGAGTAGTTTTGCAAACTTGCAAAAGTACTGAGAGTTTACAAAGACCGCTCGAGCACTAGAAGTGACGCTCGAGCGTAGGAACAAAATTCTGGGCAACAACAACTCAAAAAAGCAAACTACCAACCTGTTCCAAACATGACCAACATACCCAAAAGCCAAACTCAAAAAGAGATAAGGGAAAACATAATATGAACAATTGCATGAGACAATGAAACCCGGATTCAAAACATCAAATGGGTCAGGTCCAAACCAGAAACGCTATAACCTTTCTCCCTTAAGGAATTTCGTCCTCGAAATTTTAAACTAAACATTAAAAGCATGTTTTAACCAATTACAACAATGATAATAATTCCAATTCATCACCATGACCAATCCACCGGTCATCAATTCCCATCAACATAATAAACTAGTTTTCAACACTAAATATACAATTCATATTTCCAAAACATATACAATGTTTATATTTCATTAACATAACAAAGTTTTTAATACACGTTCACACATTAATAAATAAGTCCGGATATTTCTCACGGACTTCCACTTCACGCTCCCAAGTGGCTTCCTCAACCCTATGGTGTCGCTACAACACTTTTACCAAAGGAATCGTCTTGCCACACAAGACTTGGTCTCGAGTATCTAAGACTCTAACCGGTCTCTCCTTATACGAGGCATCCTCATCCACCTCTAACTCAGTCCAATCCAACACGTGTGAAGGATCCGACTGATACTTTCAAAGCATACATATATGAAATACGTCATGAACCCCAGAAAGCTCTGTCGGGAAGGCCAAACGATAAGCTATCTCCCCAATCCACTCTAGGATCTCAAAAGGCCCAATAAACCTAGGAGACAACTTCCTGCTCTTCTCAAACCTCATCAAACCCCGTCTAGGTGATATCTTCAAAAAGACGTGATCTCCCATGTCAAAGGATAACGGTCTCCTCCTACAGTCGGCATAGCTCTTCTAACGACTTTGGGCGGTAACCAACCTCTTACGGATGAGTGCAATCTTCTCAATCGTTTCCTAGACTAACTCTGGACCCAATATTGGTGTGTCACCCGTTTCAGCTCAACACATGGGGGATCTGCACGGTCGACCATACAAGGCCTCAAATGATGCCATATCAATACTCTACTGAAAGTTATTGTTATAGGCAAACTCCATTAAGGGCAAGTGCCTCTCCCACGAACCTTTAAAGTCAAGGACACAACCTCGAAGCATATCCTCAAGGATCTGAATAGTATGCTCTGACTGCCTGTCAGTCTGAGGATGATAGGCAGTACTAAAAGTCAACCTAGTGCCTAAGGCATTTTATAAGCTCCGCCACAACTGAGTCGTAAAATGCGGATCTCTATCCGAAGCAATAGTCACAGGGACCCCATGAAGCCAAACTATGTCCCTAATGTAAAGGTCGGCTAAATAATCCACCGAGTCACTCGTGTGCATAGGTATAATGTGCACTGACTTGGTCAATCGGTCAAGGTATCTAACACTTGAGTCGAATACACGTTCAAGCCCTTCGCTATCTTTCCACTAGAGATCTTCTCCTGGAGGGTTTCTACCTCAAGAACACCCCTCCGTGCTTCTATAACTCGGCTCACAAGTATAGGTATTGTAACTATCGAAAACCAAGCTGCCGACTCAACGAACTCGCCAAGATACAAATCAAACTCACCAATAGCACCCAACATCTCCCATTCTTGAATAGCAATACAAGCTACACTACTAATGGATTTCTTACTCAAGGCATCGACCATTACATTGGCCTTTCTCGAATGATGGTGCAACTTAAAATCATAGTCTTCCATAAACTCCATCCACCTCCTCTGCCTCAAATTCAGATCTTTCTGTGAAAACAAGTACTTTAGACTCTTATGATCGGAAAACACCTCAAATTTCTCACCATAAAGGTAATGCCTCAAAATCTTCTAGGCAAAGATCACAACTACTAGATCTAAATCATGGGTAAGATAATTCCTCTCATATGTTTTCAACTGACTTGAGTCGTAGGTTACTACCTTCCCTTCCTACATCAAGACACAACACAAATCTTCCCGTGAAGCATCACAATACACATAATAGCCCAAACCCCTCTCCGGAATAATTAACACTGGAGCAGTGGTAAGTCTAACCTTAAGCTCGGGCTACAGTTAAGAAATAAGTATCCCTATGCCCTCGTATTGATGATGTTGTTTGACCAGTTGAAGGGTTCCCGTTGTTTCTCTAAGATAGATTTGAGATCGGGTTATCACCAGTTGAGGGTCAGAGAGGAGGATATTCCGAAGACGGCATTCCGTACGCGGTATGGCACTTTCCTGGTGATGCCATTGGGCTCACCAATGCACCGGCAGTGTTTATGGATTTGATGAACCGGATCTTCCGGGAATTCTTGGATCGTTTCGTGGTCGTCTTTGTGGACGACATTTTGATTTATTCACCTTCAGAGGAGGAGCACGAGGCACACTTAAGAATGGTGCTAGAGTTACTTAGAGCCCATAAGCTTTATGCTAAGTTCGGGAAGTGTGAGTTTTGGCTAGAAGAGGTGAAGTTCTTAGGCCATGTAGTTTCTGGGAAAGGGGTGTCTGTTGATACATCCAAGACTGAGGCAGTGCAAGATTGGCACAGCCAAAGAGTGTGTTTGAGATCCGTAGTTTTCTGGGATTAGCTGGGTATTACCGTCGGTTTGTGAAAGATTTCTCCAGGTTAGCTTCACCGTTGACTAGATTGACTCGGAAGGGAGTCAAATTTGTATGGAGTGAGACTTGTGAAAAGTCGTTTCAGGAGTTGAAAGTTAGACTGACCACCGCTCCAGTCTTGATTATTCCGGAGAGAGGGTTGGGTTATGCAGTCTATTGTGACGCCTCACGAGAGGGTCTGGGTTGTGTGTTAATGCAAGAGGGGAAAGTGGTTGCCTATGGCTCACGTCAGTTGAAAATTCATGAGAAGAATTACCCTACGCATGATTTAGAGTTAGCAGCTGTGATATTTGCCTTGAAGATTTGGAGGCACTATCTTTATGGTGAGAAATTCGAGGTATTCTCGGATCATAAGAGTCTGAAATATCTGTTTACACAGAAAGACTTGAATTTGAGGCAGAGGAGGTGGATGGAGTTCATTGAGGATTATGACTTCGAGTTGCACTATCATCCGGGGAAGGCCAATGTTGTGGCTGATGCCCTTAGTAGGAAATCTGTTGGTGACTTAGCTAGTATAGCCATCCGGGAGTGGGAGATGTTGGGTGGTGCAGTTGGGGAGTTTGATTTGCATCTGGGCGAATCCGTAGAGGCTGCGGCCTTGTTTTCTTGGTTGCACAGCCTACACTTGTGACTCGAGTGTTAGAGGCTCAGAGGGGTGATCTTGAGGTAGAATCTCTCCGAGAGAAGATTTCCAATGGGAAGGTTGAGAAGGGCTTGACGGTGTATCCTGACTTGAGTGTGAGATACCAGACCGTCTGTTTGTGCCGGAGTCTTGCCGAGAGGAGGTACTCCGGGAGTTTCATCATTCGCGCCTTGCGGTGCATCCGGGAGGTACGAAGATGTATCGGGATTTGGGTCGCCAGTTTTGTGGCGGGGTATGAAGAGAGATGTGGCAGCTTTCGTATCTAGGTGCCTTACTTGTCAGCAAGTGAAGGCCGAGCATCAGAGGCCAGCGGGTTTGTTGCAGCCCTTGCCTATTGCCGAGTGGAATGGGAGCATGTCACTATGGACTTCGTTGTGGGTCTTCCGAGGACTCAGCGGGGTAGTGATGCTATTTGGGTGGTTGTAGACCGGTTACGAAGTCGGCGCACTTCATTCCTATGCGTGTTAGAGATTCGGTAGATCACCTTGCCGACTTGTACATTCGGGACATAGTGAGGTTGCACGGGGTCCCAGTGACGATCGTCTCAGATAGAATCCTCGTTTTACTGCCAGGTTGTGGCAGAGTTTGCAGAGTGCCTTAGGCACTAAGTTGACCCTTAGCACGGCTTATCATCCTCAGACTGACGGGCAGTCCGAGCGTACTATTCAGATCCTTGAGGATATGCTTCGGGGTTGTGTTCTCGACTTTAGTGGGTCGTGGGAGAGGCACTTACCATTAGTGGAGTTTGCCTACAACAACAGTTTTCAGTCTAGTATCGGTATGGCACCGTTTGAGGCCTTGTATGGCCGACCGTGTAGATCTCCTGTTTGTTGGGCCGAGGTAGGTGATGCACCTTTGCTGGGTCCGGAGTTGGTGAGGGAAACGACGGAGAAAGTTGAGCTTATCCGTAAGAGACTTGTTACAGCCCAGAGTCGTCAGAAATCTTATGCCGACCGTAGGAGGAGACTTTAGAGTTTGGGGTGGGTGATCATGTCTTTCTGAAGATATCACCTAGACGGGGATTGATGAGGTTTGGGAAGAGCGGGAAGTTGTCCCCTCGGTTTATTGGGCCTTTTGAGATCCTTGAGAGGATTGGCGAGGCTGCTTATCGTTTAGCTTTGCCACCGCAGTTATCCGGAGTTCATGACGTGTTTCATGTGAGTATGCTTCGGAAGTATGAGCCGGATCCATCGCATGTACTGGATTGGACTGACTTAGTTGTTGATGAGGATGTCTCATATGAGGAGAGACCGATACGAGTCTTGGATAGGCGGGATCAAGTTTTGCGAGGCAAAACCATCCCTTTGGTGAAAGTTTTGTGGAAACATCACGGAGTGGAGGAAGCCACTTGGGAACGTGAATTGGAAGTCCGTGAGAAATATCCGGACATGTTTAGTGATTAGAAATCTTATATATAGATTTTTGTAATATTGTTGAACTTGAGAATTTTATATATGTCTTAAGTTGGAAAACATTGAAAATGTTTTGGATTTAATGTTAGCATTTTGAACTTGCTTTTTATGGAAGTGGAATATAACATTTATACATTGAATGTGTTGTTTATATCATGAGACTGAATATGATATGGAGATTATTAACATTGAAAGGAATAATGCATAATATTGATGCACGTTGAAATATATGTTGATTTATACATGTTGTGAGATGCCTCTTGATAAGAGATGAGATGACCAGTATTGGGTCAAGTTGTTCATTATTATAATGTCATATTGATAGAATTTGAGAAAAACTTGTTTTCAAAAACTTATGCTTAATTTCGGGGACGAAATTCTTTTAAGGGGGGGAGGTTATAGCGACCCCGGTCTTTTTCCATTTGATTATTGTATCCGGACTTACGTTCCGTGGAGTCCGCTGTTATATTTGTTGTTATTGTCCTTTAATTTCTTATTCCTGGGTTATAGGATGTGTTTAGCAGGTTGGTTGCAGATTGGTTGGGTTTAGAAACCAAGTCTGCATGTTCAATTTTTGGCTTGGTCCTCGAGCGAGGTCTTTTTTTTTTGTTTCTTCGCTCGAGCCAGGGTTCCTTCGCTCGAGCGAGCTTTGCGTCCAGTACTTAGACCTGAGAGATGTGTTTCTTGGCTCGAGCGAGAATTTCTTCGCTGAGCGAGCGAGGTGTATGTTTTCGAGTTCTTCGCTCGAGCGAGCGTTCCGTCGCTCGAGCGAGCTTCTGGGTTACAGACCTGAAGCATCGAGTTTTTGGCTCGAGCGAGCTTTTCTTCGCTCGAGCGTGGATTTTTTGTGTCTGGTCGCTCGAGCGACCATGCTTCGCTCGAGCGAGCCTGTTTAGTTTATATAGGCAGCAGCGGGTTTTAAACAGTTTTTCTTGATCTTTTTAGATTCCAAACCCTAAGGTCCGACTTCTCTCTCTCCCTACACACCTTCTACCCTAGGTTTCATCTAGTATTATTGTGTTCCTACCCTACTTCCTTCATTAAAAAGGTAGAGTGAGGCGAGGGCTTTCATTTAATCTGAAAAGTTGTTAGTTCGGAGCACTTTGGTTTTTGGGCATCATCTCCATCTTCTTCTTTTTGAGTTATCTTTTCGAGGTAGGGATTTCCTACTCCAATGTATATGTTTTGTTCTAAGTTTTGGTGATTTAATATGTTGGGGGTATTTTGGTAATTTTGGGAAAAACCCTAGTTGTTGTGTTAAATTGAATTGTAAGTTTAATTTAAGGAAACTTGGGAATAATGGTTAATTCACGAAATATGAGGAATTATTGATTAAATGGGGTAGTTGGTTGATTTAAATCATATGCCTATTAAATTGTTAATTTAGTTATTTTCTGTTTAGAGATAACTGTTTTGGGCTATCGGTGGAGGATAGTCATGATTGTTGTAGACATTGCATGTGGATTAGGGATAACTGAAACTAATCAATTGGCCATGTCGTTGTGTATAAAGATTGGAATAATACATTAAATTTATGTATTGATTGTTTGTGTATATGACTTTGTGATTATATGCATTACTTGTGTATGGGAGGAGATAGGGGATGTACTCCACGGTTTAGGGGAAGATAGGGGATGTACCTCTAAACCGGTTAATGATTATGGGAAGATAGGGGATGAACCCAGGGTTGCAGCTCATATGCGCGCCTATTGCAGAGATATAGCTTATATGCTTATCTATTGAAGTGTGATACAGCTCATATGCTTGTCCACTGAAGTGTTTGGTTATTTGATTTGATATAGCACTAAAATGTATATCATTATTTTTGTGAAGTACGGAAGTGGTTTATGTGATATTGATACAACACCAACATGTGTATCCATTATGATATAAGAAAGGTTTAACTTGAATTGTTATCCCCGTTGAGTTATTTGGCCAGGCTCTGAGCCATAATTGTATAAATGAAATTGATAAGTGTTATAGACATTGATGTCTTAAGATTGTATGTTGATATAACTGGTTATCATGGTTAACCATCTATTGAATGCTAGGACTTTATTCAAAGCATATATTTGGTTTAGTATTTCTCTACTGGGCTGTGGCTCACCCTATATGGGAACTTCATTTTCAGGTTCAGGTGGTTCACTACCTCCAAAGACTTAGCTTGTGAGGATTTGGACTTGAAGATCTGTTTTATTTATTCTAGTCGTTTTTATTTGAATTATGTAAACATTCAAGCCCAGGGCTTTATTTGTTTTGAGTTAGAACTCATGAAATTGTGCCCAAGTGTTGGCTTGGCAAGATGTAAGCCGTAGGGCATTTATTTTGATGTTTTACTTCATAATACTCTGATGATTTAAATAATGTAACGTTTTTCTTTTAGTAATGCATGCCTTGTTTTATATTTAATGGGTTTAATTTTGAGGGCGTGACATGTGTGGGATGAAACTTCTGATAAATCATTCAA